>CATIWF010090685.1:0-28516 GCA_949630135.1 Balakata baccata | reverse complement strand
ACTATTATAAATTGTTTCTTTATTTAAGTAATAATTAAGTTAAATTTAATTAACAAATATTAATAACTCATATATTTTAAAATTTTTTTAACTTAATTATTTATTACTTTATGTATTTTTCAATTAATTTTTATTAAATTTGATTTAAAAAATTAATTTTTTTAAATAATTAAGTGGGCCACCTGGCGGTGCGCCAAGTGGCGCGCGCCTGCTCTGCGTGCGCCACTTGAAGTGGCGCACGCTGCCACGTGGCCCCGCCCTCCCCACCTCTCCTGCACGCTCGCCGGTCCAACTGGCGCACCGCACCACAAACTTAGAAATAATTTCGAAACCACCTTAAATCTGTAAATTTCGGTAAAAAAATACTAAAATTGTAATTAGTATTTTTATTTACCATTAATTAAGAAATATCCCAGTAAATGGATACATAGTATAACAACTCCCATTCAAGTTTGATGCCTTTTTCGGCGAAAAAAATCCCCGAGCCCACAAGCATCGTTACGCATGCCCAATACCTTTTTTTTTTTTTTTCTAGAAGCAGCAACGTCCAGACCGTCCAAAACTATTAATAAATTCTTTTGAAGGAAAAATTAGCAAATTATAGTTAATTTCAAACTAAAAAATTATATATATATATATATGTATGTATTATATACAGCAAATTTGCTATTAAATTGGTAATAAGTTGATGCGCTGGCACTATAAGAATATAAGATCACCAATATATGTGTATTTTACATCATTCAAAATATACATTTGTTATGATAATTCATCTAAGATGGTTACTAAATTAACACATTAATAATATTATAAAAATCAATCACAGGTATTCTTTTCCAATTCATAAATATATATAAGCCAAGTAACTACCAACTTACATTATTCAACTAATTCAGGAAATTTACACATTGGTATTATAAGTATTCATGAAATAATTATTTCTAGTTAATTAGATGAAATCCGTAGGCTAAGAAATTAGTATAATAAAGATACAAACAAAAAAGATAAGTATTTATAGTAGCAAAAAGAAAAAAATAATGTAAAGCCACATCATTAAACAGTTTAAGACACAACTCAAGAACAAAAGCTCATGTATCTCTATAAATTCAACTAGATATGATTCATTGCAACCTATATTATTTTAACTACTAACAGATTAGGGCAAGATCCAGTAAAATTAATTTGAATTCCAAAAGGTGCAAGAAATGACTACCATCTACATACAACACTACAAGCATAGCATCTCCAACCTTTTCCACCTAATTCCCTTGCCTTTCTAAGGTTAGCTTAGTAGGGGCATGGACTAGCGACACTACTACATATTCAGCATTTTTAAATTGCAAATTCAAAAATCTCTTGCCTAGATCAAATCCATATTAAAATATATATGTATCTTAATATATAAAGATTCTTCACTATAAGTTTCAAGTTTCAACACATTAACTCCCGACAGACAACACTGCAGACTGCACACGTATGGATGAGAGCAGCAAATAGCTCATGGAACAAAACAAAATTAGGGAACATTACATCATCGTTTGTCCTTAGATCAGAAGGGGGATGCACCAAATACCATGAATGATTTGCCCTCGGGACTACTTTAAAGATCAAAGTTGATTTGAAATATAAAAAATTACATCACAAAATCATCCAACTCTATAATACCTGAACTAGTTGATGCTGGAAGTCTTAAGCAGAACACGACAAGTATAAAAATCCTAATTTCATAGTCTATATTTAATGAACAATGATAAGTATATCATTTGCATATTACTTAATCAAAGATGATCATCAATTTCGCAACTATACAGTCTTTATTTCACTGTCCTTCCGCTCAAAAAATAAAATCCATATCCTAATTAGACTAAAGATTTGCAGAACAGGAATTTCCCTGGTTTATCTATGAATTTATGTTATATGAACC
This sequence comes from Balakata baccata, assembly GCA_949630135.1. Lineage (NCBI taxonomy): Eukaryota > Viridiplantae > Streptophyta > Magnoliopsida > Malpighiales > Euphorbiaceae > Balakata > Balakata baccata. The sequence continues at coordinate 26,592 of CATIWF010090685.1, read as the reverse complement.
CAATAAATCATAAAAAGATCTAGTCTTTTACCAAAAAGATTTAAAATTTGTAATGATTTAAAGGTGGGTTACTGTAAGGAGAATAATTTTTTGGCAACTGGCAGCCCAAAGCAATTAGGATCCTAACAAGAATAATTATCTTCCCTTTTTACTCTTTCCTAACAATTGAAAAATGAATTTTTTTCATTTCACATATAACAAAAAATGATTGTTTCCCAATTGATGTCTTAGTTTACGTGGTAATATCAATTAGGTTTGGAATTGAACTTCAAAATTGATTCTTACAATTTTAAAATTCTTCATTCTCCAAAGTTGAAAAAGACCAAGAAAAAAAATCTAAAGAAAGAACAAAAGTTTATTCTCGCGTGCTTAAAAACAAAATATGTTCTCTCTCAAAAAAAAAAAAAAAGATTTATTTATAATCCATTTTTTACCATTTAAATTTTTCTGCTAATTAAAGATTGCAGTCTAAAATCATAGGCCAGATGACATGATCAACTTAATTTGTAGTTTCTTGAAAGATTTGATACACCTGGGAGTAGAAACTGCTTTCAGAACCTTCTGCTTAGCTTCTTAAACACATGCCATAACTCTAACTTCAGAACACACCAAGAAATATGCTGCTGCCATTCAACTTAAACAAACTACAAAATGTGAGCATAAAGCAATAATAAAACACGCAACAATACCATTAACCAGCCTGCAGTAGCTAGAACATATAAGATCTTAGATGTCACTAAGTGACACTATACAATCAGGATATAGATGTCGTAAAGTGAAACCTGCATCTCTTTCTCGACTTCTCTTCACCCAGCCCTTTCTATTAATTAAAAGAAAATTCTCAGTAGTTTTATGTAGACGTCGCATTGGCATCATAATAAAGTAGGAAAAGCAATGGTGCATCTTTGCAGCTCTAACAGTCAGTAACTGAAACATAACAATCAGTAACCTTCTAGATCCAGTAAGTTGAATATATGTAAGGAGGGAACAGAGAAGCATTACTCATTTAGCAAGATTTATGTCTATCTATTCTTTCTTACTTATCTTACCCTTTAAAAAAATTTATATTATGTCTTCTCATAAATCATAAGAAACTTCTAAATAATATTTTATTATTTATTTTCTCTTTATTTCCTTTTTTTCTCTCTCTTCATTTTTTAAATAGTTTTATTAATAAAAAATTAAAATAGAAAATGAGATAAAAAGTATTGTTAAAGTGCATATAATTTTTAAGACAAACTAAAATAAAGAGTAAATTTTTTATAATATAATATGAAGTGAAATAAATAGCATTGTTGAGAATGTTTTTAGACATATCTCAGTTCAATTTTCATTAAAAAAAGAAGAAGAAGAAAAAGAAGAAGAATTGAATCTAAATTAAAAAACATTTGAAATTATCAAACTAACAGCATTTAATTTATTGTTGAGTATTGAATATACCTTTCGAAATAACTTGGAAATTCCTTGGGTATAGTTCGGGAATACTTGGTTTATTTTTAATTAAACATATAAACAAAGAGAGAAAGAAGAAATGAATAATTAATAAATCATTTAAGGTATTTGTTTGTCTTGTATTGTTTCTTGTATACCATTAAACAATATTCGTACAATTCATTGTATAGTATTAGGATATACCTTAGGAATACCTCTTGTCTTTCTTGGGAGTACCTTGGGTTTAGGAAAAATGAAAAAAAAATACTAGTAATTTTGAAAATAAAAATTAAAAATTGGTAACCGTTGAAATTTTCTCAAAATATAAAGCACTAATAATAATGAGAAAATTCCTATCATTTACTGAAATTCACATATTTTTTTTCAAATTTACCTACAATTTTTCTTATTTTCATTAGTACCAAAATTTTTTATTTTTGCTAAACTGTTCATCTTATTTGTCTTTTCCGAGATCCATCATTATAGGCTTTCTAATTCTTCCTTCAATATTGTCTTCTCCAATATCGTTTCCACTCCATCTCCCTCAAATCCAACAACGATCTTATTTCCAATCTTGTTGCTTTTCTCCCTTCCTTCCTTTCTGCTTTGTCGAAATATAGAAAAACCACCACTGAGGTTCATGATAATGCTATAATTATTTTTAAGACTTGACTTTCGTTCTAAGTTCGATGAGTTCGTTAGGTTGGTTTAAGAGAAATCTTTGATATTGAGATTGTTTATTTACTTTTTTTTTCAGTTTTGTTGTGTTGTTGATTTTTTTTTGTACAAATCACTAAGATATCCTCAATATATACCCAAGATATTATCAGGGTATTCTCTCTAAAAATTCTCAAGGAATTCCTAAGATATACTCAAAGTATCCACAATGTATACCCGAGGTATTCCCATAGAATTCTCAAAGGTAGATATTCCCAGAGAATTCCTCGCAAAGAATTTCTTGAGAATTTCCAAGGTATACCCGAAGTATCCCTAAAATACACCTAGGATATTCCTGAGGTATTTATAAGAAATTCTTAAGGTATACCCGAAGTATCCTCATACACCTAAAGTATTCCAAAATGTATATCAAACTGTTTATTTGAAAATTTTGTGATATTTTAAAATTTGATTGAATTATATTCTTTTTCTTCTTTTTCTTTAATGATTTAGTTGTTCTAGTTTTTTTGTTGTTGTTTTGATGAAAATTGAACTAAGATATTCCTAAGATATACTGAAAGCATGCCAAAGATATACCGTCTAGGCATATTTTGAGATGATTTTGAAATTTAGATACTGTTATAATTTTAGAAAATTGTTTTAGATAATAAAATTTTAAAAAAAAATTTAGAACACCGGTAAAAATGTAAATATGTACCATTTTTTGGCATTTCTATAAAATTCTTAATAATAATAGAGTAAGAGACTAGCTTTTCTACAATTATTAGGCCGTGAAATTAAGGCCAGCCTTAAAGCCTTAAAACCATTAACATATTTTGTCAAAAATTACACCAAAGTGCTTACTAATTATGTTAATTTTGTATACTTACTAAATATTTTTATTTAATTTATAGTTGTATTTTTTTTTTTACTAAAAGGTGTGAAATATATTGATCAAAGAGCAAGGACATCGTGTAGCATGAGAGATCTTACAAAAGAAGGACCTCTTCAAGTTAATTATAACCGTGGTCGCTGAACTTTGCATTACTTCCACCTAAATCACAATTTTTTTTTTGTTTCGTAACATTAAAATCATTGAATTTTATAAATTATTGCAAAAAAATTATCATCAACCAATTGTGACAAGTTGTCAGCCGGAAAACTCATTTCTTGTTGGTTTATTGGGTTATAATAGTATCACAATTTCACCATTAGTTACCTCTGACCATATTTCTTAATGAATTGTAGAAAGATCATCAACGATAATGGTATCACAACTCCACCATTGTTACATCCAGCCACATTTTTCTGTAATTCATCAAGAAATGTGGCCAGAAGTAATAAAAGATAGAGTTGTGATACCATTATAATCCAACAAACCCATAAAAAAAAAATTTTCCTACTAACAACTCGTTAAAATTGATTGATTATCACTTTTCTGCAAAAAAATTATAATGTTTAGTATTTTTATAATTACAAAATAAAAAATTGTAATTTATATGCAAATAATACAAAATTCAATGACCATATGCGTAATTAACTTAGACTTCTTCCCATAAAGTGGGACTAGCAAAATTATAGGCAACCTTAGTAAGGGCATGTGCTACCTTATTTGCTCGTCTTTTAGTAAAAACTATAGACATTGCTGCAACTTTGAAGAAGGGATCTGCAGGTTTGAACAAAAACCTCTAGCTCTGATCAATCACCTTGCTGACTTCTAGTGCTCTCCACAACACATTTTGCATCAGACTCAATAATTATATTCGACCAGTTATGCAGCTTTATTTAACTAAGAACTTCATTTAGGCAATACGCTTCTACCACCAAAGGATCGAAATTGCCAAGAGCCCAATCAATTTTGCAGCACATACAGTTGCCAAGCCAATCTCGAGCTATCATTCCCAGACCAACAACACTGTCAAGGGCAGCATCAATGTTCACCTTGTGGAAAAAATTACTAATAAACATGTCAAAATAAAAATTCATGCCAAAGAAAATAAAAGAAGATAAGATTTACATAGTTTGGCCTTGATTGCCTACGTTCATAGAGAGTAACCAATTTTTCACTAAATAAGACAATAAAAAAAATTACAATACAATAAAATTGTATCTCCCTTGAGTTAATCAAAATCAAACCTATAATTTATTGTATTTTCCCGCTCACATAAACTAGAAGAATAGTTTTCACCTCTTTAGAACCTCTAGAGAAAATTTTCAAAGCTCTTAAAGGTATTTTCCGAATGTCAAGAATATATAAGTAAAAATTCAAATTTGCAAATCCCTAATTTGCTCTTGTATTTGCTCTCTTTACTTCATTTTTTTAAAAGCCTTATATAGGCTTCCTAAACTTGCCAAGTAAGAATATGAAAGCTTTTCCTAATTCAAGTCTTAAGATTTATCCTTATCAAAGTCTAAAACTTATCCAAATCCTAATCTAACTTGGATTTCCATAATTTAAAAATCAATCCCAACAATTTTCACCTTAATTTTGTTGAATTGCAATAACCTTATTGGCCCAAATTCTTCAACTATATACCCGAATCAGATCTTGGTCCTACACCCTGATTCTAAATACGGCCAATATACCATGTGCAGTTGAAATTAGTCGATCGCGCTACTTGACTCTGGAGAGAGATCTCAATCTCTCCTTTTGATCATCAGTAAGTTCCATCTATTTAAAGCCATTTACATATTGGAAACTTTACACATGCAACCCGTTTCCAATCAATACTTGAGATTTTCACTGTACTACAAATTATATGGTATACCCTTCGATGCAACTTCCCTTTCATCAGGACCACATAACCTTGAGTAACCCTTAGAATTCTACCTTTAGCATTGTAACTAAAACCCTTGAAATCTTATACACTCAAAGAAATTAAAGTTTTGCACATCTTTGGAATATATGCTACGTGCTCCAAAGTCATCTTTGCTCCACTATATATTTTGATTTTCACATTACAAACATCCATGATAGTCACCTTATAATTATTACCCAACTTTAAGGTACTAATCAATCTTTCTTGGAGTGATGATAAATATTAATTGAAACCAGCTCTAATACCACTTGTTAGGAAAAACAATCAATAAGCACGTCAAAATAAAAATTCAATCCAAAGAAAATAAGAGAAGACAAGATTTACGTGGTTCGGCCTTAATTGCCTATGTCCATGGAGAGTAACTAATTCTTTACTATATGAGAAAATAAAAAAAAATTACAATACAATAGAATTGTATCTCCCTTAAGTTGATCAAACTCAAATCCATAATTTATTGTATTTTCCCTCACACATAAACTAGAAAAATAGCTCCACATTTCTAGAATTCCTAAAGAAAATTTCTAAAGCTTTCAAAGGTGTTTCCCGAAGTCCAAAAATAATCAAGCAAAAACTCAAGTTCGCAAATTGTTCTTGTATTTGCTTTTTTCCTTAAAAGTCTTGATCTTGCATATATTTATTGGCCCCCTAAACTTGTCAAGCAAGAATAAAAATACTTTTTTAATTATGAATACTTTTTCTAATCCAAGTCTTAATACTTATCTTTATCAAAATCTAAAACTTAACTTGAATTCTCACAATTTAAAAATCAATCCCAACACACCTTCCACCAGCCTTGAGAGGATGGCTTTCATCGGATAACCATTGCTAGAAGAGGACGGACCACTACCTAACTGACTGTTGCAATTTTGGAATTGCTCGAGAAAGAGCACATAGGATTGCATATATCTAGCGGGATTATCATACTTGGAGGTCCAAACATTTTTGTTTTGTTGATTCCAAAGTTCCCACATAAACATGTGCACTTTCTCCTTCAACTTCACTTTTCCCGATCCTAACATGACTAAGAACTATTTATGGAAATTATTAGATAAGTGCAGAGCTAGCACATTGATGTTTGATTGCACCCAGAAACTCATAGCAAATAGTGTTGGAAAAATTGTGATTATGATCCATTTTGAGAGGATTATTCGGGTAGGTCCCACAATTTGTTTTGGGAAAAAGATCCGGATATATGTTCTTTGACATGAGAACTATGAATTAATGTACTTATATGCTCAAAATGGAAAATGTATGAATAGAAATTGAAGCTCAAAGAAAGCTCCATGATAAGGAGATTTAAAGGTGAAAAGTGAGTGAGAGTTTATCTCACATCACTAAGAATTGAAGTTGGACTTGTGTTTATATATAGAAAAGCTTTCTTACATAGGTAAGAAAAGTAGAATGGAAGGCTCTCTCTCGCGCGCTCAGGCGCAGGGGGGTGCAAATCTATGGGCTGGGATGGGCCAATGCGTGGGTGCACGACCTGTGTACACGAATATCGGCCCAAAATCTCGTGGTCCTGAACAAGCCCAATTTTATCAAATTATTTTTTTTATTTCTGGAAAATTTGGCAACACTCTCGTGTTGATCCACACGATTGGCATTTTGCCACGCCCATGTGGATCCATACGGTCATGTGGATTCGACACTCCCGTGTGGATCCATACGGCTAGGCCACTGACACGCCCGTGTGGATCCACATAGTCGTGTCGTTTTGCCTGCAAGAGTATAAGGTAGATCCATACGGTCGTGGGGATCCACATGCCCGTGTGGATTCTGTTCTAGAATGAACCTTTGAGCTTCATGTCTTTTGGAATATCAATTTCTGATGTTTCAAAGATTAATTTCACCATTATTTGAGAGTTACAAAGGCATTATTAGCAGCCTTTAAAGGAAATTAATTACAATTAATCCATTGTCTCCTCCATCTAGTATAAATAGGTGGTTTAGGCTTGAATTTTCATGTTGTTGAAAATAGCATACTTTGATTGTTTCTTTCTTTCTTCTCCTTCTTTTTCTCAAGTGATAGAGGTTGTGGTAAAGCAAAGTTCGCTGTAAGTAGGTGTTGTGTGTTCAACAACTACTTGGAATCTGTTGTATCCTGAGAGACAAACGCCGATTATCCTAAACACCCGTGTAGGAGGCGAATTTGTCTTAAGGAAACTGTGTGCTACACATGTCTCAGATTGGTTTTCCATTTTCTACTATTTTGAATATTGAATTAACAATTCTCCTATATTTTCTTGTATTTGATTTGTAACTTATATAAATATCTACAGTGCCTGTGCATTACCATAATTTCTAAAACCAAAATATTCACGAGGTCGTGCTCTCAGGCGTGTTGATATTTGGCCTTTCCGTTTTTTTTTATCCTTTTATATATAATAATATAATAATATAATATAATATTATTTTCTTTATAATATATATTTATATATATTTAATTTCTTTTCATTTAATACTCTAACTTTCTATTTATTTCATTTTACATCCGGTTTAAATTATTCTCTTCTTAATTATTTTTTTCTCATTTTTTTTAATATTGAACTTTCAACTTATTTGATTTTGAACTCAATTTAATTTATTTTAAAATTCTTTTTCTTGTTAATTTCAATCCTTTTTACATTCTATTCTCTTAAATTACCAAATTACCCTTCATATGCTATGTTAACTTCTAGGTCCTATTTCGTTACCCTCACTTTGAGAAAATAATTAAAGAATTAAATTATCTTCTTCTCTTTTTAATTGTTCTTCCATACTAGCACCTTGGAAGTTCAGTACTCTATTATTGTGATCAGTTTCTTTTCGTCCTCTTCACGTTGATATCGCTAGAATCTTTTCAAGAAAAGAAAGTTGTAGTTTCCTATAACCCAACTTGAAGTTTTAAAGATTAAAGAATCAAAGTAAACAAATCAAAAGGTAAATTTCACAAACTATGTTTGGTATGGCTGATTGGCTACGAGTTCTATAGGGCAATCTTCGGTTTGGATTTCCAAAAATTTTAAAATCCGTTACGCCTATGTATGTAATACGTGCTAAGAAACCCAATAGTGGTATTGGAGCCACCCTATCATAATTGATTTTATTTTGTTTATGCAATAACATGGTTAGAAAGTGCAATTTTGGACGCCCTCTCTTGCATATTCGGGTTTGGGCAATTATTTAGCCTTAAAAATTTAATTTTCTTTATCAAACATATTAATATGATGATACTAAATGTTTATGATGAATTTTGAATAATTTAAAAGTGAAATTCGAAATTATGCCAAGTTGTTGAAAAACTAGGTTTTAATAGACCTATTGCAGTCGAATTGGTTGTACCAAGGGGTTGATTCCTTTTGTTTATTAATTTGATTATTCAAATATGTTTAGAACATATTTAGAATTTATTTTAACTTCCGAATGGATCTTAATTGAAACAAATATTATTTTTGGTCAATTGGTAATAAAATCCTAATTAGGGTTTGGCGGCTACCATGCATGATGGGGTTGTGTTTGCTTGATTTTTTATGATGTAACTTCATGTTCCACACCTTTTATTCATGTTTATGAGTTTATTATGGTGTTATTTAGATGTCCAATGCTGCAAAATTAATTTGGTTCAATTTTGTATCACCAAGAGTATTCTAATCTATAGATGATTCAAAGTTGACAACTTTGTACAATCTGATTAGGTAATTTAATTAGTGATGATTTGGAACCCATTAAATTAATTTGATTATTTAAAAATGATCTAAAGGTGTTAAATTTGATAATATTCAGATCTGGAATTTTTGGTAAATTCGAATTTAATTTTGAATTGACTTGGAATGTGCCATACTAAACCTAGTATGACTAGGAAGGTTGCATGTAATTAGAATTAGGATTATAGAATCCTTTTGGCATCTAAATAATAATTAATTAAGATGATTTAATTCTTAATTAGCTACTGAATATATTTAAATTTAATTTATTAAATTAGTTAATGAATTAATTTTAATTTGGAAGTTGCATGCATGAAATTAAAAATAACCTAATTGACTAAGTAGGCAATTTTAGGTTTAAAATTGATTTGATAAAGTTAATGCCTAATTGGTATAATTTCCTTTTAGAAAGTGTTTCTAAATGATTTTTATGAATATTTGATGTGATTAAATAATGGATATATGATGAATTTCATAATATGGCCGAATAGTCCATCTTTAGGGTTCAAGTGTTGAAACTGTGCGTACCAAAGGGAATCCAAAATGCTATTTTCATGTTTACCTTTATTTTGCATTAGAAAATGCATATTAGGGGTGTATGGCTCGGCATGAAGGTTTAGTTATGGACTAAACCCATGTGATTGTTCGTGCCTAAGATTATTTTGTATTTGGTAAATAGGGCTTATGTGTCCTTGCCTTCTTCATACTTCTCTTATATTTCTCTTCTTATCTTAATCCCTCAAATGTAACTTGAGGTTTTTTATTTAGAATTATGTAATGAGATTATATAAGACTAGGTTATAATTGAAGTGCAAAGAGCAAGAAGCTAGTGGAGGTGGTGGCTAATGCAACAAGACATAGAATAGAAAATAGTTTTCCACTATGTTGTAATGTCATGCATCTACCTAGGTTTGACCTAACCAATCCTTTCATGGCTTGAGTGATTGGTGTTAGAAATGTCTATAATCATATCCATATAGTTAAAATAGCTATATTATATATCTATTTGTGATGTATGATATATAATGCATGCTTGTAAAATTATGAGACTTAAATAAGAAAATCCCTCACGAATAAATATTAAGATTTAATACCTTCTATTAATATGGCAAGAATGAGAGTTCTTTTAGAGTTTGGGTTGTTGAGTTGCCTTATTAAGCCTGCTCTATAAGAATATGTTCAAACTATTGAAATATGATTTCATGATTAATGGATTTGGTCTTAACTAATTTCATTAATTTGTTGAGTTGCCTCAAGGTTAATGAGAATTAGAGGTGATGTTGGGTAAATGTATATATGATATGCATGTATCAAGAGTTGATAGCCCAATGATTTATGCATACATCGATAAGTTGATATCACAAGATTCAATAATTATATGAAAAATGTAACTGATATGGGATGCCTACCATTCAACCTAAGTTGGCTGGTTGGAATTGCACCAAAGTCATTCTTAGTTGAGATTGGATATCGACATACTAGGAGAACTTCTAACAAGTTCTTTTGAGTTCATAGTGAGGGCTATGGATTTGCAATAAAATAGTGGGAGCCATAATGTGTTTTATTAAAGACCTAATATCATGCATTCATGTACATATCTCTAACATGATCTTATTTACATCTAGGTTACTAAATCATGTCATAAAATGTGAATCTCTGCTCTATTCTTGAGTCAAACAAGTTGATTAGCCTAACTTCTTAGACTGGTTTAGGATCTTGAGAATTGTTCTTAAGGCTGAACATATAGCCTATGTGTTGGATGAGGTGCTCCCTTCTCCTCCAACTGATGATGCTTCTGTTGTTGAACAGTTGGCATACAAGAAACACTTGGATGATAGTGAGTTAGCATGATGTATCATGTTTGTCTCCATATCAATTCATTTTTAAAAACAACATGAGGCTATAGATGCAAATACTATAGTCTACCACTTTAGAGAGATATTTGATGAGCAAGCTCGCACTAAGCAATATGAGATATTGAAATTACTCTTTCACTCTAAGATGGTTGAGGGATCATCTCTAGTGCATTATTCATTAAAGATGAATGGCTACATTAAGAGGTTGGGCACTTTAGGATTTGTGATGGATCATGAATTGAGCATTGGCTTGATTCTCCAAAGTTTGCCTGATAGTTATGCACACTTTGTGCTAAACTATCAAATGAACAAAATTTCATCTTCTATCCCCAAATTGATCAATCTTCTCAAGACAGTTGAACCTTATGTGAAGAAAGAATAGAAGGCTATGATGCAAGTGTACTCTTCTAGTACTTTTAAAAAGAAGAAGACCCAAAAGAAGAAGTCTACAAAGGCCAAGGGTGGCATCAAGAAGAAGAAGGCAAAGTAGACTACCCTAAGAAGGATTTGCTTCCACTATGGAAAGGATGACTATTGGAAGAGGAACTGTAAGACTTACTTGGAGTCCTTGAAGAAAAAAAACATTTGATGCACCTTTTACTTCAAGTATTTATGTTATTGACATTAATATCATTTCTAATAATAATATATGGTTATTAGATACCAGTTATGACTTAAACATTTGCATTGATATGCAAAACCTGAGGAATAATAGACAGCTTAAAAACACTGTCAGACTTGCGCATTGGAAATGGAGCACAAGTTGTTACTTTAGTTGTAAGAACCTATGTATTGACACTCCTTAGTGAGCTTATATTAGAATTAGACAATTGTTTTTATGTTCCAGTTTTAACTAAGAACATTATATCTATTTCTTGTTTGAATAAGAGTGGATTTCATTTAATTATTAATAACAATGGTTGTTTTATTATGTTAAATGATGTTCTTTATGGAACTAGTACTTTATGTAATGCGATTCATATACTTGAAACATCTAATTCTATATTTAATTAATGTTAACAATGATAAAAGACAAAAATTAGGTAACCCTAAACCATCATATTTATGGCATTATCGCTTAGGCCATATAAGTGATAGGTGCATATATAAGAATGGTGACTTAAGGTCATTTGATTACGAATCATATGATATATGAGAATCCGGCTTATTAGGCAAGATGACAAAACACCTTCTAGTGGAAATGGTGAACGTGCTAATGGATTATTAGACTTTATACATTTAGATACATATGGCCTAATGACCATATATGCCAGAGGTGGTTTTGTCTATTTCATTACCTTTATTAATGATTATTCATGATATAGGTATGTGTATCTTATGAGATACAAATCTGAAGCCTTTGAAAAGTTAAAAGAATTTAGAAATGAAGTAGAGAAATAACTTGACAAAAGTATCAAGACACCTAGATTCGATCGAGGTGGTGAATGCTTAAGCCAAGAGCTTATAGGTTATCTAAGAGGTAATAGGATATTATCTCAATGGACTCCACCTTATATGCCATAATATAATGGTATGGCTGAAAGGAGAAACCAAACCATGCAAGACACGGTGATGTCTATGATGAGTTTTGCTAACCTACCCAAGTCATATTGGGATTATGCACTAGAGACTGTCGTTTATATTTTAAATGGAGTCCCTTTAAAGTCAGTTGACACTACTCCTTATGAGATATGGAATAAGAAGAAGCCTACACTTTCTTACATGAGAGTTTATGGTTTTCCTACTTATGTGAAGTGAACAATGTCAAATAAGCTAGATGCTAATTTTAACCGATGTATATTTACAAAATATCCAAAAGAATCATATGTATATCAATTTTACCAACCCTTGGAATAAAAAGTATTTGTTTTAACATATGCCACCTTCCTAAAGAAAGAGTTTCTTCTAAGAGAGGATATTGGGAGTAAGATTTAACTTGAAGAAGTTTAAGATGCTCAAACAAATGCCAATCAACTGGCTGGACTCGAATCTATCACTAAAGAAGATGAAGTGACAGCAACACCTTTTGAAACACAAGAACATCATAGGTCTAGTAGGATTCGATCCGGCCCTGTGGGATATGGATTTCTCCTGAATAATGAGAATGACATATTACTCATAGAGAATGATAAACCTACAACCTATAAAGAAGTTTTGAATAGCTCAGACTCTGATAAATGGCTAAAGGCCATGCAATTTGAGACATATTCCATTTATGAAAACCAAGTTTAGACTTTGGTTGACCTACCTGAACAGATCAAACCCATTAGGTGCAAATAGTTCTTCAAGAAGAAGACTGATATGGAGGGTAATATTGTTACCTATAAAGTTAGGCTTGTAGCAAAAGGATATCATCAAACATATTAGGCTTGTAGCAAAAGGATATCATCAAACATATTAGGCTTGCAGCAAAAAGATATCATCAAAGATAAGGAATTGACTATGACGAGACCTTTTCTCCGATAGCTATGCTAAAATCCATAAGGATACTCCTAGCCATTGATGCTCATTATGAAATATGACAAATGGATATGAAGATGACTTTACTGAATGGAAACCTGAATGAGGTAGTGTATAAGACACAACTCGAGGGCTTCACATCTAAAGATAGTGAAAAGGTATGCAAGCTTCAAAGATCTATTTATGGACTAAAGCAAACATCCAGGAGTTGGAAGATTAGCTTTGATAAGACAATCCAAGAGTTTGGTTTCTCATAAAATTTGGATGAACCGTGTGTTTACAAGAAGGCAAGTAGGAATGTATTTGTTTTCTTAGTGCTATATGCATATGACATATTGCTTATGAGAAAAAACATCTTTATTCTTCAACTAGTCAAAATTTGATTATCGAAGAAATTCTCTATAAAAGACCTTGGAGAAGCTGCCTACATTTTAGAAATAAAGATCTATAGAGATAGATCTAATAGGTTGCTTAGTCTTTCATAGTCTATATATATAGATAAGATGCTAAATAAGTTTAGCATGTAGCACTCTAAGAGAGGTTATATTCCAATAAGTCATGGAATTACCCTATCAAAGTCCATATGTCCAGAGACACAAGATGATATTCTAATGAGCCTTGAAATTACCCTTTCAAAGTCTATATGTCCAAAGACATAAGACGAAAAGGCTCATATGAGTAGGATTTTATATGATTTGACTATAGATCCATCATGTATGATATATTATATACTAGGTCCAATGTATTATATGCTTTAAGAGTCATGAGCAAATATCAGTTGGACCTTAGTGATGGTCACTGGATGGCTATTAAGAATATCCTTAAGTACTTGAGAAGAACTAAGGATGCATTCTTAGTTTATAGAAATGATGAGCTTTTGGAAAGAGGGTATACCAATGTTAACTTCCAAATTGACAAGGATGATTACATGTCCCAATTAGGTTATGTATTCACTCTTAATGGTGGAGCAGTCAATTAGAAGAGTTCCAAACAGAAAATGGCTATATATTAAACAAGAAGTATGACTCATATGTACTCGCTTATGGTATTATGTATAAAGACAATTGGCTTTAGTGCAAGTGGAAAATTGTTAGAAAGGAGCTTTAAAGGCAATCACTTTTATCACCTGATGTACACATTTTTTCATTCAATAAAGGCATTTTTCTTTATTTTAGTGTTCATTCATTGGAATTGATAACGATCTTAAACTAATTAATGAAGTCTATGATATAATACATAGTATGAAGGAATTCATGATATGATCATGATAGTTAGATTCCTATCATATGTAATTATGTTTATATCTAAATATCCCTGGCCTAGGATTAACAAGATTGGACATTATTAATTCAGATAGACTAGCACATGTTATATTTTTGGACTAGATCAGGTGGTTGATCTTATAAGCCATAGACATGAGATGTTTAGAGTTAACATGTGGATGCTTGGTAGTGTAGTCGAGTACATTGGATGACTTACTATGAGATAATCACATGGATCATCTATTTAATATAAGTGATAATCTTATCATGGAAAGGGTGTGTATATCCTAAGATTCAAGGTGCTCAAGATTATCTTGGATACTACTTATGTAGTTTGACATCGTTCCTTGTTATCTCATTGAAATCGCTCTTAGGGAGATGATTAGGTACAACATGAAGTATTTGAAGATAGTTGAGTAGACAATAAAAGACTCACCACTCCTAATAAAAGGAGTGTATACCTATGGCCTTTTTTTGGAGATCATTGCTCTAGAATCTCTAGGAGGAGTGGAAATGGCTTTAGGAAAGTCTACAAGTACATATGTATAAAGTAATGAGTCTTATGGATAAGAATTAACATCATTCAAACTAGGTGTGATGTAGTCAGTCTAGTGGGAGTTGACACATAGTCCATACTCTGAACCAAATGAGGTATAGTGAGGTGAAAGGATAGTTTGCCCATATACTTATTAATGAAAGGTTTGGAAGTTAGACCGCTGACCTTTCCGGCTAATTGGGAGTTATGATGTGTGGCTAGATACCGTTCATGACTTGCTCAAATTATGTGATAATTTGAATGGCCAATATAGCCGAGAACCTATCAGGTCACATGCATAGAAGAGTGTGATGAGAGAGTATAATGGGCCTTAGATTTGATCCAAGTTGAAGAGAGAGAAATTTTAGGCCGGATAGTGTCACGAGCATAGAAAAGCTTTGTGGGAGTGAAAATCATTGCGGGCATAAGCCATTGGCAAGGGGCTACCTTTGGCCAAGCTAGCGTGCTGGTAGGCCGGTATCTCTTTAATTGTTCTTCCATACTAGCACCTTGGAAGTTTAATACCCTATTGCCATGATCGGTTTCTTCTCATCCTCTTCTTTTGGATACCACTAGAGACATTTCAAGAAAGGAAAGTTGTGGTTTGCTATAACCCGACTTAAAGCATTAAAGATTAATTATTCAAAGCAAACAAATCAAATAGTCAGTTATGAGTTTCATAGGGCGATTTTCGGTTTGGGTTTCCAAATATTCTAAATTTTGATGTGCTTATATGTGTGATACGTGCCAAGAAACCAAATAATTTCTCCTCTCACTAGCTCTATTTTGTTGTGGAGTTAATTACTAACGTATTCCAGCTTCCCCATAGTACTGATTGAATGGTGGAAGAAGTGTACTCCTTGCCATTGTCTGATCTGATAGTCTGAATTCTACAACTGCTCTTATTCTCAACCTAAGCTTTGAACTTCTAGAAGGTTTGACCTACTTTAGACTTGTGCTTCAACAAGAAGATCTAGCACATTCGAGTTAGATCATTAATGAAGATTACATAATAAAGACTACCATTTAATGAGACTGTCCTTTAAGGACCAACTGCATTAGTGTGCATAAGCTAAAGTTTTCTATATGCACTCCAAGTTTACTTAAGAAAAGGCTTTATAAGTTGCTTGCTAATTGACAGGCTCTGCAATGAAGAACTTCAATTCAAGTTTTAGAAGTCTAGCTACCAACTCTTTGGATTTCATATGAGAAAGCCCAAGTGCCATCAACTCCATTACTGAAAGTTGAATTCTTAGGGCAAGTAAAAAAGAAACCAAATGGGGATTTGGGAAATTGAGAAAAGTAATATTTAAAAAGAGTTTTTTTAATTTTATTAATTGTTAAGTCAAAAGTGCATTGAGAATTAAGAGGACAAACAATTAAATATTAATAATTTTATAAAATAAATAAGTAAAACTTTAATGGGTGAGTCCTTTAGCTTATATTTACAAGCTCATGTTAAAGTAAATATATAGGATATATATAACTTGATTTAGTCCAAACTCCTAAGTACATACACTATATATATTTTAAATCTCAATGGGGACTTGAGCCCTTACTCATCCTAACTTGTGTTTGCCATTGATAATAAGTTGGGTAGAAATTAGATCTTTTCCTTTGGTAAAATGTACTTGTCATTTCCCACTTGAACCTTTAATGAATTGCCTTCATAATAAGTTGCATCATGTGATCGGTATATCCACTATCTATAAGCCAAAAACCAAATGTGTCTATGCTGGAGAAACAAGTAGCAACAAATAAATGGTCTTCTTCTTCTTGATCTATAGCCTTTGGCTCTTTTTTAGTTTGTTGCTTTTTGTGTTTTTTTTCTTTCAAATGATTACCTCATTTCCCATTTGATGACACTTGTTGCATATGGCACATAGTCCATCATTTAATGGGTGGATGATCCTTGTTTAAAATTCGTTTATATTATATTTGTTATCGAACTTGAGCTTTTGTTATTATTAGTTAACGAGCCAAACTCAAGTTAAACTTATTAAATATAATAAACGAGCCATTTATAAGCTAAGCTTGAGCTACTTGCAAGCTTAATAATTTTAAAACAAGCCGAGCTCGTGCTTGTACATACTTAAACGAACCAAGCTTGAAGTCATTAATATTTGGCTCGATTCGATTACAGCCCTAAGAGATGATATTTTTTGAGTTGTGGAATAGTCATTCTTTACTTTACCATGGAAAATATATTCCATAAAATTGAAAAATAGCAGTTTCATAGAATAGTTATTCTTTAATTAAATTTGAACTATATCATGGAATAACTATTCCACATGGAATAGCTATTGTATTCCTTATATATTCCTTGAACTAAACATGACCTAACTCTTTCTTTTTAATAATTCAATGATCATTTTTGTTAAATGTAAATTATAACATGAATACTCCAGATAGGTCATGGAAGTATCAAAGACGTAATTGTCAAGGGATTTAAAACCCTGAATATTTTACATAAGTTGAAAATTTTCTCGTATTTGCTTATTGTCACTTAGAATTCATGAATGGTAAAAATATTAGATGTCCTTGTAAGAGCAACTTGAGCAACAAATGCAAAAGCAGCTAGAGTTATTGATGTCTTCTTACTTGCGCCAAGTTCATAGGACCAATTAAGTGGTTTTATTTCCATTATTAACTATTTTAGGCTATGTGCAACAAATACTTTATATATTTTAAATGCTTTTGTTTAATTTAATGTTAAATTGGGATTCAATGATATACATATGAGTTTTAGCCCCAAAAAAAATTCCATATTATATTTTGTGTTTTATGCATGTTCTTTATTTGTAAATTTCATTATTAGAGGAAAAAAATTTATAAATATAAAATTTAGGGATGAAATTGCAAGGAAACTAAGTACTATCTAATAATTAGTGAAAACTTATGAAGACATTTCTCTCGCTAATGTCACGCCCAAAAATTATATTAAAAAAATATCGAGGAAAAATATGTTGAATGTTAATAATAATTTGGCAAGTAGAAAAGATATGAATTGTAAAATGATTTCTCAAAAATATTTTTACTAATAAAAATAAACTTCACTATCACAACTTAATAATAAACTCACAACAACTCACGGCTCATTCTTTTACTCTACTGTTCACTAATTTACTCTACTACATTATCACTGAAGTTGCTCTACCACTTGATGCTTCAATGGCTTGGGAGTGTGTCATTTTGATAGTGATCTTACAAGTGTCATTTGTGGACAAAATAAGTCCACCTAAATGCTCTCCATGCCCAATTCTTATACTATGACTCCTGGTCCATATTTCTATACACATGCAACAATGCTAAAGAAAACGAACACGCCTTTTTTTCACTCCATGTCATAAGGTTCATTAAGTGTTAACTAAGGACTCATTGAGTCTTAACTACATGTTCATTAAACTTTAGTGGCAGGTTCATTATTTTTTGTTTTAAACTCAGGTTAAGTAGAAGTTCATCAATTGTTAACATTAAACTTGAGTGGTAGGTTCATTACTTTTCTCTTAATACTCAATCATATTAAAATACACACGGTTCATTGATTCTTAAATATAGGTTCATTAAGTGTTAACTACAGATGCATTGATTGTTAGTTATAGGTTCATTAATTATACAATACAGGTTCATTAAAACTTCAATGACATGTTTATTAATATTTATTGATACAATACATACAAATTATGATGAAGCTCAACTCCAGAATAAATAAACATATACATTTCAATTAATGAATGTATATGCAAAAAATAATAAACCTCTAATTTACAACTAAACAAACACAAAAAAAATTAAACAAAAATGAATCAAACACTTGAAACAAAAAAAATAAGAGCAAAATGCAGAAAATCAAAATCACAACTCTCAGAAAAATAAAAATAAAAAAACTGAAAAAAACTAAGAATCAAACACACATTATTTGAGAGAATAGAGAATAACATTTATTAAACAAAATCATCAAGAAAAGAGCAAAATCGCAAAATGTTACGATTACAAAAAAAGAAAAAGCGCAATTAGCGCTCTCCCTGAATACAAGTGTAAATGGTCCTCTGGTCTATATTGCAATTTTAACGAGAGTCCATAATATAATTTTCCCTTCATGCCAAGCAAATTTATGGACAAAATACACCTAAATGATCTCATGCCAAGCAAATACTTAGGCCCCATTTAATCACATGGAAAGAATGTCTTATTCTTCATGGGCTTGGGCATAATGAATGGGCTCTAAATTAGTGATGATATTTAACACTTCCCCTCATCACTCACTTTTCTCTTTGATATTCTTCCTTAGAGCCATGCCTAGATGATTGCAAAATTTTTCTAACTTCTCACAATTGAGTTTTTTTTTGTGAAAATATTTGCCACTTTATCTTTTGTCTTCATGTGAATCATCTTGAAGACATCTCTCATATGAAATGATATTGTATCTTTACATGCTTTATCCTGGCATGAAATACTAGATTTTCAACTAAGCAAATTGTTAACTAGTTATCACAATATGATAGAACAAGATAATCGATTGGTTGATATAACTTTTCCATCAACTGCACTAGCCATGCGCTCTCTTGTATTACCATTGCCGATGCACGATATTCTATCTTAGCTATTGAGAGTGACACTGTTGGTTGCTTTTTACGGCTACAAGTAACAAATGCAAAACTCACTCTGAATATATACCTAGTAGTTGACCTTCATGTGTCATAATCACCATCATAATTAGCATCACAGTGTCCCTTCAACTTGCAAGTCATTCCACTTTTGTAGAATAAGCTGAGATCAAGTGTTTCTTTGATGTATCTCAAACTTCTCCAAATTGCTAAGTGAGGCCTTTTCGAGCTTTGCATGAACTAATTGACAACTCTTATTACAAATGCAAACACAATATTAGGTCTTGTAAGTGTTAAATAAATTAAATTATAAACTATCTATCTCTATATTGTTGTATTCTCCAAACTATCATACTCAATTTTGAGTTGGCCTCTATTGCAAATCAAGAGGTTTGCAATGAAGCAGTTTATACTTCCTAAGAAGATCTTAGGCACATTTATGTCAACATAAAATAATCATTTCTTTGTATGCTTCACTTCTAATATAAAAAGGTGATTTAGCTCTCCAAGTTATTTCATATGAAATCGAACTGATAAATTTCTTTCTTGTCATCTCTAGTAATGATAAGATCATCTACACAAACCAAAATTATAGCTAGTTTCCCTTATCGAGCTTTGACAAATGAACTCAAATCAGCTGGAGCAATTGCATAGCCATTATGAATGAGAAACTCAGAAATATTACCATACTAAGCTCTGGGTACTTGTTTCAATCCATACAATGTCTTTTATAATTTGCAAACATCTTCAGGATAGAGCTTGTTCTTGAATCTTTTTGGCTATCCATATACACTTCTCGATCAAGCTCTTTATTTAGAAAGGCATTTTTTGCATCCATTTATCATAAATATCATAACGTACTTGCTATAAGTGCTAGCAAAACACAAGATATTACAATTTTGGCTACAGGACTAAACATCTCATCATAGTCTAGTCCATACTGTTGTGAAAAAACTCATGCCACCAATTAAGCCTTGAACCTCTCGATTAATCCATTTAGATGAGTCTTAATCTTGTATAACCATTTGCATGATATGAGATTTACATCTTTGGGCTTTTTAACTAGGTTTGAAGTTTGATTTTCTATAAGAGTTTTGATATCCTCTTCCATAGCTTTTTTCCATTCAACTTTCTGTGATGCCGCTTCATAAGAGTTAGTTCTCTTTCTTCTTCCACTAGTGCAATATTTTCATACTTAGAGTTTGGCTTTCTCAACCTGTTTGATCTCATCAACTAAGGTGGTGAAGCTTATGGTATATTTCATTTCTAGTTGATTTTCCATTTTTATTCTCTGATATACAACAATCTACCATGATTTCTCTTGAGGCTGAGGTTGTATAACGACCTCTAAACTTTGTTGGATTTTCTCATTCTTCTCCTTTTCTTGCAATTGTTCTACTACTTTAAATTGAGGAAATGCACGTATTTTGGTGTCCAATAAGATGATGCCTCATTAAACATAATGTTTTGTGAGATATAATATCTCTTAGTTGTAGAATAACAACATCACCAACCTTTTCTATTCTCATCATAGCCCACAAAAATACACCTAATCACCTTTTTGTTAAACTTGTTATGTAGATGATCAGGAATAAAAAAATAACACGTAGCCAAATACTTTGAAATGGTTCACTATTGGTTTCATCTTCCATAAATTCTTGAATGGAGATAAGAATCCCTTTATTGGTTATGGAAGTTTATTGATTATGTAAGCAGTTATTCTCATACACTCGGCTCAAAATCTAACAGGAACATTTTTAGCATGCAACATACTCCAATATATCTTTGCAAGATGCTTATTCTTCCATTCTACAACACCATTTTGTTATAGTGTGTTTGGATAAGTCAGTTGTTGTCAAATCTTACATTGAGCAAGATAAAAACTTATTAAAAATGTATTCTCCCCCATTATCACTATGAAGACATTTATTTTTCATTCCAACTAGAGTTCAGATTTTTCTTTCATGAAATACACCCAAACATACCTTGAGTAGCCATACTTCATAATGCATTCCAATGTTGCAAGATCCAGCCCGATTAATGAAGCAGAAAAATTAATCCATTTAGATGAGACTTAATCTTGTATAACCATTTGCATGATATGGGATTTACATATTTGGGCTTTGGAACTAGGTTCGAAGTTTGATTTTCTATAAAAGCTTTGATATCCTCTTCCATGGCTTTTTTCCATTCAACTTTCTATGATGCCGCTTCATAAGAGTTGGTTCTCTTTCTTTGTCCACTAGTGCAACATTGTCATACTTAGGGTTTGGCTTTCTTAATCTGTTTGATCTTACCAACTAAGATGGTGAAGCTTGTGGTACTGGTTGATATTTCAATTCTAGTTGATTTTTCATTTTTGTTCTCTGATAAACAATAATCTACCATGATTTCTCTTGAGGCTGAGGTTGTACAACGACCTTTGAACTTTGTTGGATTTTCTTGGACTTCTCCTTTTCTTGCAATTGTTCTACTACTTTAAATTGAGGAAATGCACATATTTTGGTGTCCAATAAGATGATGCCTCATTAAACACAATGTTTCATGAGATATGATATCTCTTAGTTATAGAATCACAACATCACCTACCTTTTCTCTTCTCATTATAGCCCACAAAAATACACCCGATCACCTTTTTGTGAAACTTGCTATGTAGATAATTAGGAACAAAAAAATAACACAGCCAAATACTTTGAAATGGTTCACTATTGGTTTCATCTTCCATAAATCCTTGAATAGAGACAAAAATCCTTTTTATGGTTATAGAAGTTTGTTGATTATGTAAGCTGCTATTCTCATACACTCGGCCTAAAATCTAATTAGAACATTTTTAGCATGCAACATACTCCAACATATCTCTGCAAGAAGCTTGTTCTTCCATTCTACAACACCATTTTGTTGTGGTGTGTTGTACAAATCAGTTGTCGTCAAATCTTGCACTTGGCAAGATAAAAACTCATTAGAAACATATTCTCCCCCATTATCACTATAAAGATATTTCACTTTCATTCCAACTAGAGTTTCAGATTTTTCTTTCATGAAATGCACCCAAACATACCTTAAGTAGCCATAAATGAATGTTACTTCATAGTGCATACCAATGTTGTAAGACGCATCCCTATTAATGAAGCGGAAAAATTAATCCATTTAAATGTCTTGATCTTGTATAACCATTTGCATGATATGGGATTTACATCTTTGAGCTTTGGAACTAGGTTTGAAGTTTGATTTTCTATAAGAGCTTTGATATCCTCTTCCACGGCTTTTTTCCATTCAACTTTCTGTGATGCCGCTTCATATGAGTTGGTTCTCTTTCTTCTTCCACCAATGCAATATTGTCATCTTACCAGCTGAGGTGGTGAAGCTTGTGGTACTAGTTGATATTTCATTTCTAGTTGATTTTCCATTTTTGTTCTTTGATAAACAATAGTCTACCATGATTTCTCTTTAGGCTAAGATTGTACAATGGCCTCTAAACTTTGTTGGATTTTCTCATACTTTTCCTTTTCTTACAATTGTTCTACTACTTTAAATTGAGGAAATGCAGATATTTTGGTGTCCAATAAGATGATGCCTTATCAAACACAATATTTCGTGAAACATGATATCTCTTAGTTGTAGAATCACAACATCACCAACCTTTTCTATTCTCATCATAGCCCACAAAATACACCTGATCACCTTTTTTGTGAAACTTGCTATGTAGATGATCAGGAAAAAAAAATAACACACATCCAAATACTTTGAAATGATTCAATGTTGGTTTCATCTTCCATAAATTCTTGAATGGAGACAAGAATCCCTTTTTTGGTTATGGAAGTTTGTTGATTGTGTAAGTTGCTATTCTTATACACTCGGACCCAATTCTAATTGGAACATTTTTAGCATGCAGCATACTCCAACATAGCTCTGCAAGATGCTTGTTCTTCTATTTTGCAATACCATTTTGTCGTGGTGTATTTGGACAAGTTAGTTGTTGTCAGATCTTGCACTGAGCAGGATAAAAACTCATTAGAAACGTATTCTCCCCCATTATCACTATGAAGACATTTCTTTTTCATTCTAACTAGAGTTTCAAATTTATCTTTCATGAAATACACTCAAACATACCTTGAGTAGCCATAAATGAATGTTACTTTAATTTTTATTAATTTTTCTCTATAATAAAATTATATATTTTTCAAATAATATTATAATAATAGTTACAATTAGTTTGAATTATATTATTTATTTAGTAATAATAATAATAACAAATTCCAATAATTTATTATATTTAATTATAATTAAATTTTATTTAAAAAAATTTACTTAAAGTACCAAATTTTAACTATTGGATTCAAAATTAATTAAATTATAATTATAAATTTAATAATTATATATAAATATATATAAGTTTTATATATATTAATTAATACATATATATAATTATTTAATATATAAGAATAAATATTT
This sequence comes from Balakata baccata, assembly GCA_949630135.1. Classification (NCBI taxonomy): domain Eukaryota; kingdom Viridiplantae; phylum Streptophyta; class Magnoliopsida; order Malpighiales; family Euphorbiaceae; genus Balakata; species Balakata baccata. The sequence continues at coordinate 2,830 of CATIWF010090685.1, read as the reverse complement.
ATAAATATTAATAATATAAATTTTAGATAATTTTAGCTGCCCCACCAAATGTGCTAGCTATTTAGCTACCACAGAAATTGTGGTACTAAATAGCTACCACATTGTGGTCTCCATGTGATATCTATATTTCTCATAAAAAAAACATCAAATTTAGCTACTACTTTCTGTGATCGCTGATTGTGGTCGTCAAGTGGTAGCTGTATAGTAGCTATTAATTTTATTGTTTTTTTAGATATTTTTTGTCACTATATGGTATCTAAGTGGTAGCTAAATAGTGTATGGTATCATTATATAATATTATTATATATCAATATATATTATACCTATATTAAATTTATTTTATTTTAAAAAATAAAGTATTTCTTAAAAAAAATATGAATCTGCGCGTTTGTCCCATCTTCTATTGCTTTTTTATAATTATAAATAAAGACCACAGTTCGACTTTCCCACTGCACAAAGTTCTGAATATAATATATATTGATAATGGGCAAGTGTTAAAAAGTTTTGAAATCTTCCTCAACGGCCAGAGTTTGACTACCCGCTGCACAAAATCCAAACAATAAGAGATTTTTTATTGGACGAACCGGTTAAATCCTACTGGTTTGAATGGTTATGATCTAATCGGATGGGAGGCCGGTTTTCCATCAACTTAATTATCCTACGGTTTTATACTATGAACTAGCTCGGTTTAGAGATTGGTTCTCGATTTAACCGGCTAGTTTGGACCGATTTTAATAATAAGGGTGCATAAGATTGATTGATGATTGATTTACCTTCCCAAGTACATCTAAGTGAATTAATTCCTACGGCTGCTTTGCTTTGAATGGCGACTCCAAGTATGGATACCGTTGTACTTTTCATACTGACATCTTGCACAAATTGTGTTAGTGCGAACATTCGATGAGGCAGTCCTCTTAGTGAAGATTTGCTCATCATCAAATTTAACTTGTGATAATTGACATGTTTGAGTCATGCATGACATAAGTTAGTTATCTTGTTGTTCCTTATCTTATCAACATATGCCTCATCCTCTAGCATGGCATGCGTGGAGTCCACTTTCTGCCTTTCCATTATTTGTGTGTCAACTCTTTTGACTTGTTAACAAACCTTAATATCATTTGGGTCAAACACAACAAACTTGCCAAAATCTATGAGTTGTGAAAAATGACAAGATTTTTCTTCATTCTTAAAACTTGATAAACATCCTCCAGTTACACATGCTTTTGATGATGATAGGAATCAACCATCGTGTCACCAACCTGAGTGACTGGTAGTTGTGAGTTATTTGTAGTCACCACAACTCACTTGCCCTTGTACTCTAAAACATTACAAAGTTTCTTCTTATCTCTTGTCATATGATTAGAACATCTCGAATCAAAGACTCATTTTTTCTCATAATCAATTTTATGAGAATTGGAAGCACTAAAGGCCTACTCTTTTTGCTCTATTGTGGTTGCCATAAGGCTAGGAATTCTACAATTTCTGAATGCTCTTCCTCTTGCATTGTTTTTAGAGTCATACACAATGCTTTAACATCCCACTCAGGTTTAGTCTGGTGATGATTCCTCATTGTTGCTGAATTGCTTTCAACAGATTTCTTCTTGAACTAGCAATCCCTTGCATAGTGTCCCTTTTTATCACTATTGAAACACTCACCATTTGGATGTCTAACACTTTGAGACTGTCGATTGTCTCAGCACTACTTTTGCTAAGCTCCCCTTGATTTAGGATTCTCTCGTGTGTGCTCTTTATTCTAACCATAAGGTTGATTCTTCCTCTTATTGGTGAAGAGTGCCACCTCTCTAGTATTCAAGGACACTCCAACTATATGCTTTGTTAGAGTTTCTTAAATTGTTAACAAATTTTCTAAATCTTCAATTAAAGGTTGTGCAGGCCAACATATAATTGCAGCAAGAAAACCCATGTACTTAGGTCGTAAACTGTGTATGATTATTCGCCTCATTCTTTCACTAACAATTTTGGATCCTCATCCAACTCAACAATTTCTTGGCATAATGACTTCACCTCGGTGAAATATTGACTAATTGTCAAATTCTGTTATGAGATAAACACTAGTTATTCTCTAGCAATTAAAGTCTTATGTCATTCTTCTTTGCAAACTGCAAAGCAAGAGAATCCTAAGCCTATTGAGGTGTGACAACTTTCTGAATTGCTCTGTCATCTCTTCTCCAGTAGTGGTTTTGATAGTGAATATGTGTGATAACCCATCTATATAATAGGAACAATCTCATCATATAAGTGAAATGTTATATAACTTAACTGATTAAATAAATATGTTCGAATTTATTTCATTTTTAATTAAAAATTTTATTACCTATTTTTATATAATAGATTTAGCATTTTTTTTTCCACAATATCAATTAACCTATTTATATACGTATCAACTCTTTATAATTATATTCACATATCAAGTATTTCTAACTATTATATATATTCTTAATATATATACAAAACGAGTTAATTACTTAGATGCATAATTAAAATCAAAATAAAAGTAAGTAACTGATCCTCTAACTGGGTCTTCTGTGCCTCTTCTAATATGAGTTTGGGCTTTTTCTAGCCAACTTCACTATCTACTATTTAGAGCTACAGTTCCTATATGAGAAAAACTCACGCTAAATTATTTCTAACTTAGTAGTACATATGAGTATTATAGTTTTCCCATGCAATCACACAAAGCAAAATAAAATTTAAATAATTTAAATTTAACACATATGTAGCATAAATAAAATATTTAAATATATATATATATATAATTCCTCACACTTACCATAAAGTCTACATATTTATTTTATTTTCTAAATTTTCC
>CATIWF010090682.1:0-10412 GCA_949630135.1 Balakata baccata | reverse complement strand
TAATAATTTAATATTGAACATACAAATACTAAAATTCAACTTTATCAAATATATTAACTCTTAAATAATTAAAATGAATATTTTTTAATATTTATATATCAAAAAATACCACTACTTATATATATAATTTTTTTATAAATTGAAAATAGCATTTTTGTTATGCTAAAATTTCTAAAATATATATTACTAAAAAAAATTAGTAGATATAATTAAATAAATAAATATATATATATATATATATATATTAGACACAAGAATTTTGTAGTGCAATGGTTAAAGGTTTTGACATTTTCCTCACCCATTTGGGTTCGAATCCTAGCAGCCACCATTTTCAATTTTAAAGTGTTTTCCAACCGGTTGGACCGGCCGGTTCAACGACTTTCTGACCTGTCTAATTGATTTCCAGGTTAAGGGTATAAAATCGACCGTTCTAAGGGCCGATTCCCGGTTGAACCGGCCGGTCCGGTCCGGTTTTAACAACACTGCTTTCAGCAACTCTTAATTGAGTTGAATTTTTTTTTTGTTAACTTCTTTTCTTCTTCTTATTATTAATCTGCTTCTTCTTTCTCTTCTTCGGTTTTTTTTCTTTTCAATTGTTGTGCTTAGAAAATTTTTGAAAGAAAAATACTTAGATAAGCTTCTAAAGTATTAATAGTTTATAAATTTGCAAAAAAGAGAAATTTTATGATCACACATCTTTGACTAGCAAAAGAGTTTTATCAATGCAACTAAAACTTTTAGTCTTTTTACTTGGTTTGCACATTTGATGAATTTGGTAATCAAAAGTTTGTCTTCACCATTTTATTTTTCTACTTTGTTCTTAAAAATCATGAGATAATCTTAGCAAAATGATATTATCCATAAATGTTACAAAATATATTTTGCTAAAAGTTATGGATAAATGCTTAAAATTAACATCAAAAGTATACTTTTATGTTATGCAATATTTGATTGTATGTTTCAGTTAAATTAAAAATATTTTGAAATCTTTAATTTTGATCAAGATCTAGAGCTCACTCAATTCAAATATATTTTCCGCTTCTAGCACACTGCTAGCCCAAATCCTTTATGACCGTGAAAGCACTTTTTAGAGCAAAAGTAAAAGTGGTTCAATGATGTCTAAATGTCTGAAACATACCAATCACTTCTATATACTTATGTATGATGAATTATCATTTGATTATATTATTTTAAACTTAAAAATATCTTGAGAATGTAAAAATAAAGTATGTACATTGATTATGAAATATAATTACAATATGGAAATAAGTTAATAGTGGTGTTACAAGCCCATTTCTTAACTTGAGGACTAAGTTAGAATAGATGGTGCACCATTAAGGGGGAATATGATACCTATGGATATGATTTGAGAACATGGTGACTTTAGCTCTGAAAGCGTCCTTGCTCCTATTTGCATATAAATGATGTGATTATACTCAGTCAAGATGGCTTAACCTCCGCGAGTGCTCTTACTTCACACCCTGTATCCAGATAGTCTAGGAATGATATTTTATCTAATTAATTTAAAGTGGAATATGGAAAATAATTAAATGACACAAGGAACATGTGAATTGTCTATATGAGTTGACATGGTATGAGTTACGTATTCTTAATATGGTAAGTCAAATGAATAATTGAATTATAAGCTAACGTATAATGTAATGTTTGTTATTTTATGACATATATAATGTATTATTGTGAATTATTTCATGACATACATTTATGTGATTGTATGTGAGAACTTAAATGCTTATATATATCATTAAATCGGAAATGACTTAGCATGTGGGTTCTTTTTATGCAGATCTGAAGCTAGTAGATTGTAGATAGTAGATTTCAAGTTGATCAAGAGAAGGAGCCAAAACCCATATATTAGGAGACACTAAGACCAGCTTGTGGGTTGGTTATCTTTTACTTTTGTTTTTTTATTTCTATCATGCATTTGGATTTAAATAATATATTTTGCAATGTAATAAGAACATGTTTAATATGTTAATATATGAGATTTGTAGGACATAAGTGAAATGCTTTAATACTTATAACCAATTACATCATGCATATATATATGTATATGATATATTGTAAATGAAAAAGTAAATCTAATTTGGTATAAGTTGTGGACGGAGCTAACTGAAAGGAAACAAATTAATTTGGATAGATATAGTTATCCAGTTATGTGACATTTCACATATATAATGAAATTATTCCTGTTATATAGATAGGCGTCACATAAATCCCCTATTGCCAACCAAGAATTAGGAATAGTGCCAACCAAGGTAGACAATTCTGCAAAAAGTAATCTTCACCTATTAGCCCAAACAATACCATAGACAAAAGTAGACAGATGTTGCTATTTGCCATAGAATAAATTGTTATATATATTCTTCATGAATACATTGACTGCAAGTTGCAACTAAATTCAAATTGGCTAGGAAACAGATTGTTGGAAGAGGACGACAATTTTAAGCAACCATCTTGACCTTCAAAACGGGCGAATAGAAAGGTGATACTGAATTAAAATCTACCATTGGTTCTGAAAAACAGACAAAGTCAGGCTTATACATCTGACATAAAGAAAACAAAGTTCTTTGGTTTGCTGTAGTACTGAAGCCATGACAATTCCAAAAAAAGAATATTCATAAATCTAATTCGGAAGGTTTCCTCGTTACTTGTTTAGATAGAGTAACATGTCATTTGTGTTGCTTAGGGATTGTTAGTTTCCTTGTCACCATTGTCCACTCGTCATTTTTAGATTCCGCTATATCTGACCGTGATTGTTTATTTTTACCCTTAGTGCTATGTTGCATTATTGCTTTAGTTCCAACATTCAATATTGAATCAGTCTTTCCATCATCATCAATTACATTATCATTTTAAATAATGTCTAAGGGTAGGTGAATAGTGCCAAATTAGTGTTACCAGTGATGTGTATGCCCCAGTGTATTCATTGCTTTTTATATATTAATTATTATACCACAATTGATATATGTATATTTCATATTCATAATAAATAAATATTCAAGTTGCTGATTATATTATGAATGCAGTAGTTAAATATACTATGAAATATACAACATTTTGATTATCTACAGAGAATTTATTATCAAGTTGTTGATAATAATGAGATAAATATCTCTGGTAAAAGATAATCTTAAACATGTTCATAACCGGTATAAGGCAATGAATTGGGCATTTATTGAACTTCTAGGTTATCACATGGTTTATTTTGAGGAGGAATCTCATTCTCTATGATAAAATGATATCTAAATAAATTAGTGGGTCCTTAAAGAGTTAAAAGTACCGAACAGTGACGCTTGATAATAACTGTTGACATCTGGCACTATTTGTGCAGTTATTATCTTGGTCATAATATATGAGTCTTATATGACTTGAGGTGTCAAGACTGTCCTTTCATGGGTAGCTGTGGAGGTGCTCTTGCCTTGTACTGGGCTATCTGTGCCTGATAATCCGGCTTGTATTCACCACAGTTAGTCATATAGTGAGATATGAGATTACCAATAGTATGACTCGTTCTCCTGTAGCACTAGGGCAAGATCCTAATGGAGTTGATATTTTGGTTTTGATAAAATAAATTCCTGACCAGGAGAAATATGACTTATTCAATGTAAGATTGAATTATTAATTAGATTAATAATAATAAGTCTTATTTTAATAAGAACGCAAATTATTACTCATTAATATATTGACTAATAGAGTTTGACCCACTGTGACCCTAATCAATATCGGGATCATAACGAGAGGACTTAGTATTATGATTTAGATGTCAAAATAATATTTTAGATTTTTTCGGTAATTAAAAGTAGAATTCTAGAATGATATTTAATATATCCGGGTATATGAAGAATTCGAAAATTGTGTCTGATATAATATTAAGTAGTTAATATTATATTTCTATTCTGATAAAATTATTGACCTTATAAGTCACACTCAAAATATATTATTAGTCTAGTCCATATTTAAGATGCGGTGAGTAATTTAATTGAGAATTAAATTATAAATGGTTACTTATATTTTTTGAGTTAAAATTAATGTTGACTAATTTTAACTATTTCTCCTATTTATAATTTTAATTAAAGTGCTAATTAAAATTATTTAAATTTAATTAAGTTATGAATTAAATTAACCAAAGTGGTATATTAAAGTAATTACCACATATTTATAGAAGAGAAAATTGATTTTATAATTAATGGTGATAGCTAGAACATGAATTATGTAATTATTGCATTATCATTATATTATAAATCAAAATTAAAAAAAAGTCAAAAAAAAAAAAAAAAATTCGTCTACCAACCTTAAATAAGGTTGAAAATTTTTTTTGGGTTGGTTGGCCTTTGGCCATTTCCATTTCTTCCTTCTCTTAATCTTGTCTTTCTTTCTCTTAATCTCTTATTCTGCTTCGTCCAAGTTTTCTCTGGAGCAAAAATTAGTTTTTGTTCCAAAATTTTCTTTCTCTTATATGGTATGAGTATTAAAAGAAAATATTGAGAAAAAGCTCTTAAAGTATTAGTAGCTTATAAATTTGCAAGAAAGAGAAATTTATGATCATACATCTGGGACTAGCAAAAGGAGTTTTATCAACGCAACTAAAACTTTTGGTCTTTTTGCTTGGTTCGCGCACTTGATGAACTCGATTCTATAAGGTTTGTCTAAACTTTTATTTTTCCATTTTATTCTTTAAATCATGGGATGATCTTAGCAAAATGGATATTATCTATAAAGATTACAAAATATGTTTTGCTAAAAGTTATGAATAAATGCTCAACGTTAATATAAAAAGTGTATTTTCATCTCATGCAATATTTGATTGCATGTTTCGGTAAAATTAAAAAATTTTAAAATCTATAATTTTGATCGAGACCTAGAGCTCCCTTCAATCCAAATATATTTTCCGCTGCTAACAAAATGGTATCAAAGCATCCCATGAATTTTTGAGCAAAATGACTCTTTTATACTAGTAGGCTCAGTTTGATTATGGATAATTTTCTTATTATTCTTTTAGATTTGATCTATATATTATGTTGCAATGTGATGTTATATGATATATCTCCTATTTTTGTTTTGGATTTTTCAAAGGTGTTATGGGTTTTATTATTTTTATAAATTGGTTTGTAATATTAATAGATCCATAATTAATTTTATCATTATATTGAAGTCCTTGGTATGCCAAGAGAATATAATGTAAAAATTTTCCTTTGGAATATGGAGGCTCAAAATTTCGAGGAGGATGAGCAACAAGAAATATCTACTAAGATGAAAATTAATTTGTATTTTTCATTTTAGGGCTGAAATTTTTCTAGCAATTGCAATAAGATTGTAAATTGCATAATTAATTTCTATCATGGCATGTGATGTGATTATAGTAAATGATTGAATATGTGAGCTTTAAATATTAATTTTGGATTAAAATAAATATATATATAATAGTTTAAATAATATTTATATTATATATATATATATATTTATGTGATTTAATTCAAATGATATTAAAATGATATTTATAAATTTTTATATGATTGATTTTTTTCAAGTTATTGAAAAAATTCAAATTTTATGAATAAAATCCATTTTTGGATTTTTTGAATATAAAAGTATACTCACAAAATATATATAGATATATTGACTTCAAAAATTAATTAAATTTAAAATTATATAATATAATTATATAATAAGCTCACATTTGTTTATAAAACATAAGCTACATGCTAAAGAGGGGTAGTATGCATTTTATTCAATCAAATATCATATGTATAGATCCATAACCATCCGAGTATAGATATAGATGTGATCACATTTTATGATCATATGAGATATGATATGAAAAAGACTAATGTGCAAACATTAACCTTAAAATTGAATTATACGATAATTCAAAGATAAATTTACTATTTTATGAATGCTGCTAAATTTTTAATCCGATTAATGTGCAAAGTGAGACTTTTAAAATTAAGATAAAAGACCAAATAATCTTCCCAAATATAATGAATCCAATAAAATGTAAGATATCTACATTGAGACTCTCCATGGGTGCATTAATATGCAAGTTGTTGTATATTAATGATAAGGTCAAATAATGTATTTGACTTGTAAAATGGATGAGCATCTAGTGTTGCAAGAATGTCATTTTATGAAGTTGAGTGACACTATATTGGGTCCATTTATTTTATTGGTCTTGTAGATATCATTCATCTAATATGTTAGCCCAAGAATGTCATTTTGTGAAGCTGAGGGTTAATATATTAGGAGCCAGTTAAAAAGAAATTAAATTGGGTTTACAATTGTATTTGACAAAGAGTTGTCATCTCATTAATATGTTAATATTCCAATAATTGCATTATGAGAAGCTGAGGAATATTAATTAGAGTATTATTGAGACTCAATTTACCCACTAGAAGTTCACCATAACGGAACTTTCGTTTTCTACGAGGGAAGTGTAAGATACGCTAAATTAGTGGGATAAACCATTGTGTTTATATGTCCAAATCATTTTGGTTAAATTGGTTTGACCATTAATATATAATTAAACTGATATAGTTTATTCTTTCTACAGTAATTTTCTGTAAAAATATGGCTACACCATCACCACTTCAATCGCTTTTGGACCATAATAGGCTCACCGGGCTGGTTAAGGAATCTTAAGCTGGTGCTTATCCAACAGCGCTTATGGGATGTTGCTAGTAAACCAAAACTTGCAGCGCTTACTGCTAATGCAAGTGAGGCTGAAAAACAACATTACACAGATTGGGTTGATAGGAACACTCAAGCAAAGTGCTATATACTTGCTTCTATGAAAAATAAGCTACAAAAGCAATATGAAAAGATAGAAGCTTGTGATGACATTGTGGAGTTAGTAAAGGAAAGTTATGGAGAGGCTAAGAGGACTACCAACTTTAACTATTCAAATAAACTATTCCAAATAAAAATAAAGGAAGACCAAGATGTTGGTGAGATGATAAGACTTATTTATTGCCTTGAAGATCTCAATTTCTTTATGGATACGGAGCTTAAGATAGACCGTATCTTAGCATCACTTCTACGTTCTTATGGAAATTTTATTTCTAAATTCCATTTGAATAAAGTGGAATGCACTTTGCAAGAGCTACAACAGAATTTGGTTTATCACCAAAATATTGTGATTAATCCCCAAAAGAAAGAGGCAGAAGTATTAGTGGCAGTTTCTTCTTCTTATTTAAAGAAAAGGAAGAAAAAGACCACTATGGGAAAGAGTTCCACTCCCTCTTCTTTGTATCCCAAAAAGGGTAAAAGGAAGCTAAAAGGCCAGTTTAAGTCAAAAGTTGACAAAAGAATCTATTTCCATTGTCAAAAAGATGGTCATTAGAAGAGAAATTGCCTAGTTTATCTAAAAAATTTAAAGAAGACTAAAAGTAAAGGGATTATAGGTCCTTCGAGTATTTCTTATCCTTTGAATTTAAATGTTGATTTAAATTATGATCATTTTTTTAACTCATCTTATGCTTGGGTCTTAGACATAGGAGCAACTGCTCATATTTGTTCCTTTGTATAAGATCTAAGACATAAAAAGTTGCTATATGATAGGGAGATAAAACTCACTTTTGGGGATGGAGCAAGAGTTGCTGCCGAGCAAGTGAGAGATATTTCTATTTTATTAAACTATCATGTAATCTTATTATTATACGTTTTGTATATTCCTAATGTCTATAAGAATATTATTTCTGTATCCACTTTGACAAATAATAATTATGAATTATTGTTTTCTAAAGATATGTGTTACATTTATTTTAATAATAATCTTATTGACATTGGAACTAAATATCATGGCTTATATTATTTATATTGTGATAAGCCTAATAAGATAAATAATAAAGAGTTATTATTAAGCAACATAAATGACAATTCTAATCAAACTAAGTATAATAATTCAAGTATGACACATGTTTGACACTTAAGACTTGATTATATTTCTAATGTAAGAATCCTCAAGTTGGTAGACATAGGAATTCTAAAAGGTTTAGATTCTCAGTCTAATGATTCTATTTATGAATCATGTCTGCAAGGAAAAATGACTAGAGGTTCATTTACTGGTCAAAGGATACATGCTGAGAACCTTCTTGAATTAATTCATACTATGTTTGTGGACTATTTAAGGAAATGGCTTGAGGAGGTTATCTATTCTTCATTACCTTTATAGACGATAAGTCTAGATATGAGTATTTGTATTTATTGAAATACAAATCTGAAGTCTTTGAAAAGTTCAAAGAGTATAAGGTCGAAGTTGAAAATAAATTAGGAAAGAATACTATAGCACTTCGATCAGATCGATGTGGTGAATATTCAAGTATTGAATTTAATGATTACCTCAAAGAAAATGGAATTGTCATACAGTTTACTCCACCAGGCACACCTCAATTAAATGGTGTGAGTGAAAGGAGAAATCGTACTTTGTTGGACATTGTATGCAGTATGATGAGTTATACTAACTTACCTATCTCCTTTTGGAGATATGCTTTGGAAACAACATTATACATTCTTAACAGAGTTCCTTCTAAATATGTGAATACTACTCCATATGAGATATGGACTGGTAAAACTCCTATATTATCTCATTTTAAGATATAAAGTTGTCCTGCCTATACTAAAAGGCAAAACATAGATAAATTAGAGGAATAGTCCACTAAAGGCTGATTTATTGGATATGCTGCTGCTAGAAATAATTTTGGATATTATTTCTATCTACTTGACGAACAAATTGTTGTTGTGAGTAAATATGTCATTTTTCTTAAGAAAGAATTTCTTAAAGAAGGAGGCAAAGACAGACATATTGTTTTTGATAAAGAGTCATCTGAAAAACAAATCCAAATGGCTGAACTAATAGAGATTGATAAGCCAATTGAGCCTAACATGACAAAGGATATCACTTCAACTCCTAGAAGGTTTGAAAGAGCTTCACATCCTCCTAGATGATATGGATTTACTATTGAACATGACCAAGAGTTGTTCATATTTGGTAGTAATGATCAACCAGAAGATCCTATCACTTATAAGGAAGCAATGTCTGACATTGATACTCTCAAATGGCAAGAACCAATGCAAGCTGAGATAGATTCCATGTACTAGAATCAAGTTTGGGAACTTATAGACCCACATGAAGGAATAGTTCCAATATATGTAAATGGGTTTATAAGCGCAAACTAGATTCTGAAGGGAATGTTGATACTTATAAAGCTAAGCTTGTAGCGAAAAGGTATCGCCAACGAGAAGGGATTGACTATAAAGAGACATTCTCTCCCGTAGAAATGCTTAAAAGCATTCGAATACTCTTAGCTATTGCAGCACACTATGATTATGAGATATGGTAGATGGATGTCAAAACTGCTTTTCTCAAAGGATTTCTTGAAGAAGAAATTTATATGTAACAACCTAAAGGATTTGATTCTAAAGATAGTTCCAAAGTGTGCATGCTTAAGAGATCCATTTATGGTCTTAAGCAAGCTTCAAGGAGCTGGAACAAGCGTTTTGATGAAGCTATAAAGAGTTATGACTTTATTCAAAATCCTAATAAGGCTTGTGTATACAAGAAAGTTATTGGGAGCAAGATTGCTTTCTTAGTCTTGTATGTTGATGATATTCTGATCATGGGTAAAGATGTTGCTTTTCTAACTGACATAAAGGTCTGGTAATCATCCACCTTCTCCATGAAAGACTTGGGAGGAGGAGCCTACATTTTTGGTCTTAAGTTGTATAGAGATAGAGCTAAGAGAATGTTAAGGTGTCCCAAGCCCTCTATTTGGAAAAGATCCTAAAAGGATTTGGGATAGAAAATTCCAAAAGAGGATTAATACCTGTAAGGCATGAAGTGCATCTTTCTAAGGAGATGAGTCCAAAAATTCCTGAAGAAAAAGCACGAATGGCTGGCATACTGTATGCTTCAGCCATAGGTAGTCTAATGTATGCTATGTTATGTACTAGACCAGATATAGCCTATGCTGTTAGCTTGACTAGCAGGTATCAGTTTGATCCAGGTGAAGGTCATTGGACAGCAGTCAAGACAATTTTAAGTACTTGAGAAGGACTAAAGATTTGTTCTTGGTTTATGGAGGAGATGATCTGAGTATGGTTGGATACACAGATTTTGATTTTCAATCAGATAAGGATGAATTGAAGTCCACATCAGGGCATGTATTCACCCTGAATGGTGCAGCTATAGTATGGAAAAGTTACAAGCAAAAGACAATTGCTGATTCTACTACAGAGGTCGAATATATAGCAGCCTCAGATGCCGCCAAAGAAGCCGTGTGGTTGAAGAACTTTCTAATAGATTTAGATGTGGTTCCATTTAATCAAAGTCTCATTCCTTTGTATTGTGATAATAATGGGGGCAATAGCACAATCTAAGGAACTAAGATCTCATAAGA
>CATIWF010090675.1:0-21603 GCA_949630135.1 Balakata baccata | reverse complement strand
ATTGTGTGTTATATATATATATATATATATATATATATATATATATATATATATATATATATATATATATATATATATATATATATATATATACCTCTTAGGAAAAACCATTATCAGCATCTTCCATTAGGTCTTTACTCCATTATCAACATAATTATGTTATTGTTAGATATTTTTTTAATACCAAATGGCAGAAAAATAATAAAAAAAATCTCAAAAATTAGGAAGAAAAAAATATAATTTAAATGAATAGACTTATATAACTTAAAAACTTTCATTTATTAAAAAAAAGAGTAAAAATATTTTTATATTCAAGAAGCAACTAAAAAGTCTTTTCCTCAAAAAATGGAATATTGAGTATACTTTACTCAATAATTTTATAATCTAATGTTTGAGCATATGGCCTAATAGCAAAAATAACAGGCTCAAATGCCTTCAGAATGCTATCGGCCCACCTGTTTTTTCAATAAGCCCACGTACGTTTTGGGATAATAGGAATTCTCAATAATCAAATAGAGAAATTCCACCAGTCACTGTATTTTGCCCTTTTTTTAATTTTTTAATTTTCAAAAATACTAAAGCTCAAGCTGAGGCAACACGCTCGCGGTGATCAAGAGTAAATTTTAGGTATGCTTTGAGGCAGCACACTCACACTAAATATAGATATATAATAGAACTCACAATTTATGACACAATACGATTAAACGACATAAATTTAGATGAATATGAGTTTGAGCTTAATGGCTATTGATAATAACCGTGTCAACACAATTAAGACATGAAAAAAGTTGCCTCATGAATGAATTTTATCTGCTTAATCTGTTAAAACACAATTAAAAATATATAAAAGTTTTAATTATTTTAAAGTCAAATTATATAAAATATTAAAATATATATTATAATATTTTAAATATTTATAATATTTATATATAATAAATTTATAAATAAAAAATTTTTAATCTTACGTTTTTTTATACCTAACAATAATTCTAAATACACTGTTTCTAATTATCTAATTGCTTTTGAATTCATTACACAAATAACAAAGCTAAAAACATTTTACAAGATATATTTTTTTTTTCCTTTTTTGAAGAAGATAAAACAACATTGATTTAAAACGGCGTCGTTGACTGGTGACAATCTCTTCAATTGGTACTGCCACATGTTACCACCTGCACAACAATAAGAAAAGGGCCATGACAGAAGCCGCTTCTTCACCATGACACGTACCCAAAATGATCCCAACCGCTTCGCTAAAAAACGGCAATTTAATTACTTGGACCGAATGAAAATCAATTTCTCAGCCTTTTTTGCTGAATTTCCAAGTAAAACAGACATGGAGAAGAGAGCGGTTTTAGGAGTTCAAAAGAGGAAGAAACCCATCAAAAGAAACAAGAAAACACTGCTGAAGAAAGTAGTGAATTATCTAAAATCTGATTCCTATCTGTTTGCTCCTTTGATTTGTCCTCTTGTTCCTCATTTTCTAGCATCACAACCTTCTTCCACAGAAGTGGAATTGAAGGATAATATCAAATGGAAGAATAAGAGCTTGGTAGAGAGAGTTGGGGAGTATCTAAAATCTGATTTTTATCTTTATGCCCCTTTATTTCCTACTCAGCCAATTATCTCTTCTCAAGGTAATTACTTCTAGATCGAATTATTTGAGTATTTAGGTTTATAAATTTGGGACACCCACCATATGAGAAATTTTTAGTTAAATTTACAGTATCATATTCCATCATGGAATGATTTACATCGGTTAATGTATATATATTAATGAATGATTAGATTAGTTTAATTTTTTAAATCTATTTAAAAATTTCTCGATGGTTATATGCAACAGCTATCTAGAAGCTGAAAATGGGTTGATAGTATAATTATTTATTTATTTATTTATTATTTTGCATGGTTTCAGGTGTTGGTAGGTACATGAAAGGGGTAAGGATACAAGTATCTACAGGCAAGTTAATAAAGGACAATGAATCAACTGTTGAGAAATCAAATGTCACAGTAGAGAAACAATGGAGTGAAGGAGATGTTTCAGAACAAGAAAAGTTAGTGCAAAGGGAAACAGTAAAGCACATGGTTTTCCAAAGTTGTCGCTCATCTTCTGTGTCAGGTCATTTTCCTAAACTTAGCCACATTTCTTGATACCAATTTTAACATCCTTGTTTCTTGTTATAACATTAATTGTTCAAAATTTAATTCTGTTACTTCTCATGTGAAATTGTTGGGATAAAATACAAAATTTAGGAGCTTTAGAGGGTTGTGGGCTTACATAATGGGTAATTATCATCTTGCATATATGTTGGATAAACACCACCAGTATTGGTAGTACCGTATATAGTAGTGAGGAAATCCGAATTTTCACAAATAAAAATATATCTGTATTGGCAAAACATAAAATTTATTTATATCTTTCTTCAGCATTTTCCTTTTTATGCTACTTATAGTTAGGGGTGTTGATAAATGATCCAACCTCTAAACCAAACCGAATTAATTTGAACCAATTCGTAATTTTATATATATATATATATTACATCAGTTCTTTTTGAGAATCTAATTTTTTCTAATTTTATTATGCAATAAATTTAAATTAAATATTAATATATAATTTAGTAAACTAATTTAAGTGTAACCTATCATAAAATAATCTAATTTATAATAAGTGTATAATAATTATATAATAAATCAATCTATTTAGTTATTTATTTTAATTATATTAAATAATTTTTTATCAAAATAATTGTAATATATATAATTTATATGTATCTAATTCAACTATTTTTCAATTTCTTATTAACAATTGAAACCTATTTTTAACTATATTAATTATTAATTTTCTATTAATTAAATTAATTCAACTAAAACTATAACTGATTTATAGTCCAATTTGTTAGCAACCATATATATTCTTTTCTTGAATTATATTATTAAATGATTGATAAAAAAAATTATATAAATAATTGTAGTGAATTAATCAAACAATATAATTAAAGTTATTAATAATTTTTATGCTAATCTAGTATTTTAGTATACTTTTTATTATTTAAAAGATATATTCCATATAAAATTTAAAATACTTAAAAAAGTAATTAAAATTTTTGTTGTAATTTTTATAATATAACTTGATATTAAGTAGTTTATGTAGTGAACTAAAAGTTTTTAGGATATTATAGATGTTTGTGAGACATTATTATCATTATTAAATAAAAATAAAAAGTATATAAAATTAAATTACAAGCCGATCCAATCCAATTTATAATTGTGGTTTGTATTGGATTGGTTTTTTATATTCATGGATTGAATTGAATAAAAAAATCTTCAATTTGTAAATTATAGATTGGATTGAATATTATACTAAACCAATTCGCGAACACTCCTATTTATACTTGTGAAATCGGTAATTTACCCTTCTACTATCTTATCCATTTCTAAATCAATTATTGCAAATTGAGGCAGAACTATTTATTGAATTTTTGTGCACAGGGAAAAGAGTGCTTGATCGACCCACGTCTAAGGAAGTGTCTTATTGAAAATTTTTTTGAATCAGTAGGGTAAGTAGACGAATGTGGGATTGTTATACAGTCTAATCAGTGTATTACAATTTCTTATGATTGTATTTTCCCTTTTCGTTTTTTTTTTTGGGTTGAGATTTTTTCTCTCTCTAATGTAGGTTGGTAGATGTTGATGTTGTTTTGTAAAATTAATTTAAGTTCTTTAGTTCATAGACCTGATAGAATTTCTTAAAAAAAAAAACGTTTACTATTATAGGTCATTGTTTGGTAACACCAAATTATATTATAATCTAAATTATCAATTAATTTTAACAAATAACGTCAAACATGTCAATAATTTGAATATAAAAATATAGCTTTTTTTTAAGATTAAATTACCAAATAAAGTCAAACATGTCAATAATTTGGATATAAAAATATAGCTTTTTTTTAAGTTTTAATTAATCTGATCAAAATTTCTGATTAGGTCAAATTAAATGGTATATTTCGATCTTTTTCTTATTGGTTCTTTTGTCAATTAATAAAGAAATGATTCGATCCAATCCGAACAAGTAAATTAATCTTACACTCGAGCAATCCGAAAAACTCGTCGCTGAATTTATCAATTCAGATCGGTTGAATTTGATTTTGTTCATCCCTGGAGTCTCGGCTTATCTAGTTGGCTCATTTATAATGGTTGTCACTTTCGAGTGACATTGGATTATTTGATGAATAAATATGAGAATTCATTAATTAAAATATAAATAATGATAGGAAACAATACACTCATTTCACTGGTGCATGAACTGAACGGCAATTAATATCAATGCTATGCTTGACAATAAAAAAATTTATTGGTCAAGCATAATAATATTGGTATTAATGTTATTGGTTTAATGATCAGATTGTGAAATTTGAGCTACTGGTTTGAGCTTAATAGTACTAATTTAATTTTAAATTTAAATTTTTAGTCGTACTTTTTATTAAATTTTTTTTTAAAAAATATCAATGTTTATGCTTCAAATGATAGCTTATGTTATAGGATTTTGACATCAGCTCTTGTCATAAATCTTGACATCTGAATTTGTGAATTTCAATTGAGAGTAATTTGAAAACCCTTATTTGAATTCTAATAATTTGAACAATTATTAAGGTTTCCTCAATTTTAAGAAATTATTTATGTACATAAAATAATATTTATCCATTTTAATACAAAAATTGCGATTGATAAGCAAATAACAAAATGCAGGAATGTTACCTAACTTCTCAATTTCCGGACGCAAGATTGGTTCACTTGTGTGCAGTGTGCTTTGATCACTCACCGGTGTCGCTCCAAATTCAAAAGACGGTGTACAGAGTTAGGCAGAAACGCTACCGTTTTGAGAATGCATGGTTAAGAGAGACAAGTTGCAAGGAAGTAGTCAGTAAAAGCAGGGACTACACGAGGTATCTTTCTATTCAGCAGAGACTGGAACAGTGTGGTTGTGATCTTCAGAACTGGGGAGAGAAGCTCTTTCAGTCATTCAAAAATAGGATCCAGGAGTGTTTAAGGGAGATGAAAAGGCTTAGAGGGATGAGGGATGCTATATATTGCAGGAAATATGAGGAGATAAAGAAAGAGTATGTTATGATTCTGGGTCAGAGAGAGGATTTCTGGAAACAGAGACCAAGCAATTCTTATCGCAAAATGGAGATAGGAACACAAGGTGCTTTCATCGTTCTGCTTCTTCATGAAGGAAAAAAAATCATATGTTTCAGCTTAAAGACAGTAATGACAACTGGAGGCAGTGGGACTCAGGCCTAGGAGATGTCATGATGGATTATTTCAACAGTCTATTTTCCACTACTGGTTCAGATGGTAGTAATGTTGTCAGTGCTGTTAGAAATTGCGTATCCTTAGAACAAAATATGGCTTTGTTAGTCGAATTTTCAGCGAACGATATTAAAGAAGCTGTCTTCTCCATGCACCCTGATAAATCTCTAGGGCCTGATGGCATGAACCCGACGTTCAATCAAAACTTCTGGGATATTATTGGGGATGATGTAGTGACTTCGGTTCTTCAAGTTCTGAATAATTGCTTTGTTCCACCAGGCCTGAACGATATGAATATTGTCCGTATTCCGAAAAAGGATAATTTGGAAACTATAGGAGGCCTGCCCCCAATTTCATTATGTGATGTACTCCTCAAGGTAGTCACCAAAGTCCTTGCTAATCGCCTGAAGAAGGTACTGCCATTCATAATCTCAAAATGATAATATTCTGGTGCTTTTGAGATTGTGTATTATTTAAAGAGAGAGTCTCAGGGAAAGGAAGGCTTCGCAAATCTGAAAGTTGATATGAGCAAGGCCTATGACTGAATAGAGTGGGATTACCTGGAAGCAATTATGAGGAAGATGGGGTTCAATAAGAAATGAATTCAGCTTATTATGTTGAGTCTCAGGTCGGTTAGATATAATGTAGTCACAAGTGGACAGACTCTTGGTCCTATTGTTCCTCAGCGGGCATTCGACAAGAGGACCCTCTTTCCCCCAATTTGTTCATCATCTGTGCAGAGGGGTTGTCTTCTTTAATTAGAAGGACTGTTTCTCAAGGTCAAATTCATGGTTGTAAGGTTGCTCAGCATAGACCCACTGTTAGTCATCTGTTTTTCACAAATGATAGCTGCTTCTTTTTCAAAGCCACGAAGGAGGAGTGCCTAACTATGAAAGATTGTTTTTGGTCCTATGAAGTTGCTTATGGCTAGGTAATCAATTTTCAGAAATCCAACATTAATTTCAGTAAGAGTGCAAGGGCTGAGATTAGAGTTGACATAAAATTTTTGCTTGGAGTTGTGAAACTGAGTGTCATGGTAAGTACTTGGGCTTGCCTTCTTTGATCATGTAACATCCTCCCATATATTATGAGTATGTCCCATAACACACAGTAAGTGTTAGATTGGGTAGTTATAATCTGTCCAATTTAAAATTTTTTCCTATATAAATTATTATCATATTCTATGCATCTCATATATTAGCTTAGGCCTATGAGGTCTTCATCTCATGTATCTCAACTATATGTAGTTGAATTACTTCTATTCGTTTCCGTTTTTTTTCCTGTTTACTTTACCTCATAATACATAAATATAGGATAACAAACATAATAATTACATCCCTTTAAATGAATGCTAAAAATGAATGCACATTATGAAAATGTCCGGTCCACAATCCGAGATATACATAGTCTCCTATTGGCATGAGCTTTGGCATCTCTACTGTCAACTGCTACATAAATTGTATATTGGCTCCATAGTCTGCATGTATATGAAAACACGCTAAACTACTCATAGCTTAGTAACATAAATATGCATATCACACAAAATATATAATTATATAATTTATGGTATGTAATCATAATAATGTCAAAGCATTAGTTCAATGTTCATGCATAGTCACATATTTATTCAATATCTCTTTTATACATACAAGTTTGATTCTTAAAATACATATCCTTTTTCTTTATCTCAATATTCCTCAAATTTGCACATCTAGAATCCTGGCATTGTTATTTCAAAACTATACCGCTTAGCGGTTTTTCTATATTTCAAGGTCACATAACAAATTTTTGATACATTACACAATTACCTCTTACCTTATTCTTATCGTTTAATTAATTCTCATATATCATTTTAGTACAAGTAGTCCAAATCTTGTTCTCGAACTGTCTGGATACGGGGTGTGAAATAGAGGCGCTCCACAAGCTTAAGCCACCCTATTCACTAAAATCTCTAATCGAGAGTGCTCCACGAGCTTAAGCCTTCTTGACTTAGTACTATATATCCTTTGAATGTAAATGGGATCAAGAGCGCTCCATGAGCTTAAACCACCTCATCCCTAAGAAAATATAACTGATTTGGTACCATAAATCCTCTTATTGGTGTATCATCTACCCTAATTCTAGTCCACAGGTAGAGAAATTGGCATTTATGTTAAAGTATTTTCTTATTTTAATCTCATTCTTTCTCATTTTCATTATATTACATATAATATATGCATGTTCACATATCATAAATATGTTCATCAACATGTTTCCATATGTTTTAACATCATACTTTAGCATTTAGGCATGTTTGCCATGTTTTGGACCTACAAAACATCATTTAAACATAGAACATTTTTGCTGTGAATAGTGTCTTCACAGCAATGAATTTTGGTCTAGCCGTGAAGGCTACTGGAACTATATTCATGGTCATGACAGCTTGATTCATGGCCATGACAGTTTTCAACATGGTTGTGATGCTTGTTGTGAAATAACATAACTTGTTCCTATGGTCAAATTTTGTCAAAATTCCACTTCTAAATTCTTCCTAAACATATATATAAATTATCCATGGTCATTAGACACAAATACAAACAAGTTATCACAACTCAAATCATCATATAATATGGTTGATGTGACATTCATATATAGTGTTAATTGTGTGTGTTCAACATGCATTTGTTGTTGGTTTTCTTTAGATTTAGTTTCTTTTAATTGTTTTTTGTGTATGTAGGTAGTGGCACAGAAAGTGAGTAATTTTCAGGCCGTTTAGTATTCAGTTGAAGTCCATGAAGGCTGGAAATAAGACATAGGGAGTTAAGCGTTACATTACGATCAAGCAGTAATGGCACGGTCATACAAGGTTGCACGGGGGTGCAATTTTGGGACATCAGCTACTGTGCACAACCTATACACATCAAAGTAGGGTGATTGAGTGTGCGAAAGAGAACGAGCATGCATTTTCTTCAAGGTAACTATTGTGCACGACCCGTGCAATATCGCAACCTATATAATCCTATTTCTAATTGGAGATCCGACTTTAGATTGTGTGGGCCCACGTTTTGCAACTTAATTCCTATTGGCTTGGGGCTTGTTCTGAGACATATTCAACTCTCAATTAGGGAAGTTTAAAGAGAGTTCTCATGCAAATAGAATTCAACTCAAAAAATTTTAATTAGTTTGAGGGGGTTCTTCGTTTTATGGGTTTTGATTCAGACTTTCGAGACTTTGGTGGTGGAAGAGACCTTGGAAGCCACCTTAGTTTGTTTCCAGCGATCTATACTTATTCATCTTGGGATTTCTACACCTTGAGACCAAAAGTTGGGGTTTTTTAATAGCGACGACCGAACCGTTTAAGAAGATTTTGAGTCTACAAGTCCTAAGGGGTTTTTAATTCTAGTTTTAATCTTTTTATTGTTGTATTCATGTTTAATTCAAGCATAATTTGTTAGGAATTTGGTAGCTACATAAGATGTAATAATTTCCCTTATATTGAATAAAGTTAAATTCTTTTCATCTTCAATTGCTTTTAATTACTTTCATTTGAATGTTTGATTGGCCATCTTTCATTTAAATTGGAAGGAATATCTTAGGATTTTGTTATTAGACAAACAATCTGTAAATTTGGACGTTAATTATACTATTAGTTTGGGTAGTTAATGATTATAGCGATAGCTAATGGAATTAAACTTTATTGGAATTTATGGGATGCGGGGAAGGGATTACAAACTAAGGATGCTTGCCAAATGCCTAATTTATCGTGTTGATTGAATTTCAATTATTTTTATCGCTTTCAATTATTTAATTGCTTTTGATTAGTTAGTTAACCTCGAAATCAAAAAATCGTGACTAGAGTGTTTAGGTTCATTAATTCGTTTCCATTGGCAATTTAAAGTAATTAGGAATTTCAGCCAAATCGTTCCTTGTGAGATTGACCTCGGGAGTAGCTTGCCATTTTACAATTGGCTCGTGCACTTGTGAGTATTAAATTTGTTACATGAAGTTTTTGGTGCCATTCTCGAGGAATAATTGATTAAGTTTTTAATCATTTTAGTTGTCAACGCTTTTGCATTTAATTTAGATTACGTACATTATTAGTTTAGCAGTTTATTTTTAGCTTTCCATTTTTTTTGTTACTTTTTAGTTCTTGACTGTGATTTTATGCTAGGTAGTAGCAAATGACCAAAGTCAAGCAAATCATCCATTACGAGATAGTACGACCTAAGACCTAGAACTCAGAGATATGAAGATCAGTCATTTGAAGAAAAAGAAGAATTACCAGGTCAATAAGAGCTGGAATTTGAAGAAGAGGTTGATTAAATACTAGAAGTGATGGTTAATCTACCAAGAAATCAAGATCCACCAAGAGATTCACCACTGAGACCTGAAGTTGTTGGTGTTGTACAGAGGCAGCTTGCCATGAAGGATTATGTAAGACCTATTATTGGTAATACTACCTCTTGCATAGTATTAGGAGAGGCAATAAAAAACTATGAGCCAAAGAGCATACATTTGAATATGCTACCATCTTTCTATGGGCTTCCCAGCGAAGATCCTCTTACATTCATAAGGGAATTCTACTCTACGATCAGCACATTTCCTTTGAATTCTCTTAAAGAGAATCAACTGAGAATGTGATGCTTTCCATATACTTTAAAAGACAGAGCAAAAGCATGGCTAATGACCCTGCCTCCTAATTCTCTTCGATACTAGGATGATGTTTACCATATGTTTATGAGTAAAATCTACTCACATCAGAACACAAGAGAACTAAGGATAGAGATTCAAAATTTCTACCAAAAGGATTTAGAGACTTTCCATGAAGCTTGGGACAGATTCAAGATGTTATTACAGCAATGTCCTCATCATGGCTTTCCATTACCAGTAGTAGCTGTAACGTTCACTAATTAGGGTTTAATTAGAATAAGTATATAAACAAATTATTTAGAGAGAAGAATAAATAAATAAATAAAGTGGCTTAATGAAAAATTAAAATAAATAAAATTGATTGATTGATATAGTTAATTTAGCTAAAATTAAACTAAGTGGCTAGGTTGTTTAATTGATTTGAGTAGTGATTTAATAATAGTAATAATAATAATATATTTTAAAAAAATAGATGAAGACAAAAAAAAAAAAAAGAGAAGAAAAAAAAATTGTGGATGGGAACACTTCAGAATTAGGATAAGTTGGGCAAATATGCCCATTAGTCTTCATTTCTTCTCCTTCTCGTTCATGTTTCTTCCATTTTCTTTCAAAATCCAGCCACAAGTCAGGCCTTTTGAATAAGTTGTAAGTGAATTGATATCTTTTGAGTTAATTAAGGATGGATTGAGGGTTGATTGTTGGTATTGTTAGTAAACATATTTCTTCTTAGAATTCTATTTCTATAGCGGAGATTGGGATTTTATTTTTATGCTCTTAGAGGCCGAATTTTAAGAAGTTCTAAACATGAAAGTTATAGATTTATGCCTTATTTATATGCTTTTGAAACAATTTTGAATGTTTTTCTATGTATAAAGAGATATCATTAAATAAGTGTTATTGGTTCCCGATAGTGCATCAACAGATTTCAGTATGGTTTTCATTTATTTTCACCCTGTTAGAGGCATATTCAGTGGATATTACACCAGCTTCTTTGTCCTTATCTTTGAGGTTCTTATGGTCCAAATTAACCAAAGTGTAAAACATAAAAATTTTATCTCTATATATTAGCTAAACTTTTATGAAAATCTTACCTTAATATGTTTAGTATTTTATGAGTTATGATCATAATAATGAGGACTGGTTGGGTTGTTACCCTGTGTTGGACTAGTTAGATATTATCTAGTATTTGAAGACCTTAAAGGCAATATTTGATAAAATTTTTCCATGAAAAATGTTCCAAATTGAGCTCTCTAATACCTACAATTTTTCATAATAATATAACCTGTACGTTATAAGAAATAGAATTTTAAAGGAGTCTCAAAACTGTCTAATGACAAAAGATAAGATAATATTTGAAATTGTACTAAAAATTGTATAATCGTTCAAAAATTTTGAAATTTTAATATGTTATATTATTATGTATTATCTTTAATTAGAATTAATAATTACCTAAATTGGATAAGTATAAAAAAGTTATAGGTTGAATAGTCATAGGAGGTCACATTGTCACTTATGAGAAACTATAAATAATTGTTTAAAATAAATTGAGAATAAATATTCTATCAATTTATTAATCAAATGTACCTTCAAATTAGGTTCACAATCAATTGGAAACCCGCAAGAGTCACAAGTCCCATAAATTTGGAGTTGATAAAAACTTTATTAAGGCTTGTACATAACCACATGTGGATTTGATTGAATATTTGATGTTATGATTGCTTTAGTTAAATGATGAACCTATGGCTTATAGATGACGAACCTGTATGTTTTGATCAATGAACTTGTAAGTTGAAGATGATGAATTTGTAATGTATGTAATGTAATATAGGTAATTGTGAATGTTGTAGGTTGGTTGCACCTAGGTGAACCATAGAGTTTCTGTGATGTGATTTTCTTTTATGAGTTTTAAATTATGTATATTGGATTATGTGTTGAAGTTGTCTATTGTATTATAGATAATTATGAGAAGGATAAGACCCAATTACTCTAACTGGGACTAGAGCTAGGATAGATGACATGTCATTGAGGGAGTTTCGTACCACTTAAGCTTGGAATTAGCCATTTCGGGGATGAGACCCATATATTCAAGGGTATGTCCGGAGTAGCACCATCAGAAACATTAAGATGATCTTTTCTCAAGTGGAGTTGTGGAGTGGCTTAGAGTAGCTTTAGTGTCCATATCCAGTTTAGTACAGTTTAGAGTATAAGGGCAAAACAATCATAACATTCCAACTTGATAAGTATGAGGGAAGGCATGATGGAATAATTTATATGAGTTGAAGTATGTTATTCTATATATGAAATATTGTGTGGTATTGTGTTATGTTGACACATGTTTGTTAGATGTGACAATACATATGCTCATGCATACATATTTATCTATATGTGTATATATTATTCATGCATACATGAAGATTAAATCTATATGTTGTTATGTACCACTAAGCATTTTATGCTTAGCATATGGATATTGATTTCTCATGCAGATTGAAGATAATGGATCGTTTGTTGATCAATAGAAGAAGCTCAAGGAGAAAAATGAAGGATAAAATCGTTGGGATTGGTGATACAACTATTTCTTTTTATTTAATTTTCTTTGCGTAGGAATGTAAAAAAAAAAATTTAAAATTTTGATGAATTTTTGTATAACTCTAGTAAGATTGAGGCCTTTATTTTGTAATCTAAAAAAAAAAACATTTGTTGTTATGCATCTTCAAAACTCAATATATATATTTTAAAAAGTCATCATAAGTATGGTGCAAAGTTGTTTTTTTTTTGTTTGTTTTTTTTTCAAAGAGCAGACTTTACTTTCCATGCATCATAGTACTTCCCTATATAGTTGAGGAATATTCCTTGATCATATAGTGGGGTATTACAGTAACTTAAGCCTTTTATGATGGACTGTCTCAACAATATCAATGCATAATAGATAATGTAGCTGGTGGAGCAATGAGAGAGAGAGAATAGCTGAAGAGCTCTACAATATATATGAAATGCTCGATGCAAACTCACAGCAAAAGAGTGTGAGGGGCAGAAAGGCGTCAATCAATGAAGTTTATAATGACAACATGCTGACTTCTCAAATAGTAGAACTGACAAAACAAGTCTGAATGTTGGTCAATAATGGAAATGCACCTGCAAATGAGGTATATGACATTTGTCAAATATATAGTCATAGAGCTAACACTTGTCCTACTCTTGATGTTTATGCAAGTAATGATATGGAGTAGGTAAATGCAATGAATTCCTTCCAGTTGAGGCCATCGAACAATCCGTATTCGAATACATACAACCCGGGCTAAAGGAATCGCCCTAATTTCTCTTGAACGAATAATGATCATAGCCAACCTCAGCCACAAAGAAACCTAACCACTTAATACCAAAATCTCAACAATCAGCCTGTCTATCCAATGCAAGGCCAATCTAGACCATCAAATGCAACTAAGAACCCTACCTTAGAGGAGACACTATAAAACTTCATAATTCCCACTCAAGACAAGCATAAAAGGACGAATAGGAGAATAGACTCCATAGAGGCTTCCTTAAAGAGGTTGGAAATTCAAGTTGGGCAGATAGCTGAAACAATTAAGAGAATAAGAAAGGAAAATTATCTAGCCAGATCGAGCAAGCAAAAGCCATCACCATGCTTGATTATGGTAACATTTCTAGTGATAAGTTTAGTTATGATACTAATTTTAGTGATTTGTCCTATGCAGGCAAGCTTGAAGAGGAGTGTAAAGAGGTTGTAGCAAAGATTAAAGAGGACTAAAAGGGAGAAATAATAAAACCTACATTGTATAAGGCTTCCGAACCTTATAGACCCCCTATTCCATTCCCTAACCAACTTAAGGAGCATAAATAAGCTAAGTCATTTTCTGACATTTATAAAATGTTCTCTAAAGTAGATATTAATTTACCTTTACTTGATGCTATCAGGAATATTCCCTCTTATGTGAAGTTCTTGAAGGAATTAATTACAAATAAGAAGAGGCTAGGCGATAAAAAGAAAATCTTAATACCTGAATCGACTAGCAAGGTTCTTGAACAAAAGATCCCTAAAAAGATGCATGATCCTAGAAGTTTCATAGTAGATATCATGATTGGTAAAAAGGAAGCAAAGGCCATGTTCGATTTAGGGGCCAGTATTAACTTGATGCCTTATTCAGTATACACATAGTTTGGGCGAGGTAAGTTGCAACCCATAAACATGCACCTACAACTAGTAAACTGGACGTTTAGGCATTCGAAGGGTATAATTGAGGATCTACTGGTGAAAATTGGTAAGTTAATTGTGCTAGTAGATTTTGTAGTTATTGATATGCCAAGTGATCCCAAGTTAATCCTTCTTGGTCGACCCTTTATGGCCATTATTGAGACTGTAATTAATGTTAAATATGGAAAATTAAGTATGACAATTTTAGGAGTGAACATTGAACTTGAAATGTTTGAATCTACATCGTGTATTTCTCCTTCTATTGAAAATGATTGTTTTTCTATCAATTATAAGATTACTGATAGTTTTAAACTGCATAAAGTGAGAAAGAAAATTGGCAATTCAACTTCAGTTACAGGGAGAGGGACAGATGACAAGTAAGGGGTGGATTCACGCCCTCCTTGAAAACTAAAGGAAACAATGTCTAGTGTCGACATTAAATAAGGCGCTTCTTGGGAGGCAACCCAAGCTTAAATTTTGTTTATTCTCATTTTAACATATTTTCTTTGTTTAGATTTTAGTTTGAGTTGAGTTCTTATCTTTATTGTGTTAATTGATACTTAACATATTTATTTTATGGTGTTTTTAACAAGGTGTGTTGCAAAAAGATACAAACCCGCAGGGAGGAGTTGTTCTACACGACCGAAAAAACTAGCCACTGTGCACGACCCGTGCCAAAGTGATCTTCAAGAAAGACTCATGCTTCTCCTACGGCTTATGCTCGATGAAGATGGTACAATTCTTCCTCCTCATAGAGCAGTCTAACCCACCACCACCTCCTCAAATTTCACCAGGAAAATCCAAGTAGTGTGTTCAACACACTCAAGGAAGTTTTTTTTTCAACCCTATGCTTTTCTTTTTGCACTTTACTTGTGAGTCATTAAGGATACTACCTCATTTAAGTGTGGGGGAGGAGTACTCTTCTGTAAAATGCTTGTTATGTTTGTGTCTTTAAGTTAATTTTTATTGGTTTTTTTTTTTTAAAATTTGGGTTTAGTTTTAATTTTTCCTATGATAGCTAATGAAATAATGCTAAGTTGTGTCGAGAATTAAGTAATAAGATTAATTGGCTTAAAATGACCTTAATACCCTTATTATACTTTGAAACATATGCACTTTAATTTGGTTAGATTGATTGTTCGATTATGAAGTGCTTGTAATCTTTTTGAGTTAGGAGTTTGTATTTAATAATAGCTATGTGTTGATTCCCCAACATTTGCATACCATCCTTGTGCTTCTTTCATGAGCTTTTGAGCCTTTATAAGAACCATTATTACTTTTAAGCTCGTTTTGTTCTTTCTTTGTGTTAATAAATTCAAGTGTAGCATAATTACTCTAGAATTTGTATTCAAATACTGATTGAGGCCGCTATTTTTATTGTCTAGGCACTTAGGATTACCCATTTTGGCTTACTTTTGAAACCTACCCTATCTTATCCCCTAGTTAATCCCTTTGAGCCTTGACTATTTTCTTTGATTTAACCACATTACAACTAGCCACTTTACCCGTTCTTTGTTTTCCCTTTATTACCCATGATCATAAAAATTGGGGACAATTAAATACTATACATAACCAATATGCATTCTATAGCCTATGGTTATGACTATTATTGGTGAGATGTTATGAATAAGTATTAGTTAATCAAGTTACTTCGATATTTGTACCAAAAAAAATGAAATGAAAAAAAATGAAAAAGGGAGAAACGGTAGGCATTTGGGTCGAAGGTGCTGAATGGATAGGTCTTGAATTGTTTTTATAATGATTAGCTCACCCTTTTGGCTATAGGAAGTTAGATGAGATTACGTCTTTAAATTGTTGCTAGTCTCTTGTGATTGTTTTGCCTTATTTTCCATTTTTCCTACCTTTTCAGCCCGGCCATGTTACAACCTTATAAAGACCTCTTGATTTGTATCTTGACAATATAGCAAGCGGTGGAGATTGGATTAGAGTGCAAACTTATGGAAGTGTCTGCTATGTTTTGAATGGGTGATTGTTTGAATATATTTGCCTAAACATTTGAGAGAATTGAAAGACTAACAAGTGTGGAGGAATTCAATGCATATACCTTTGTTTTGTACAAATGAACAGCTTGATTAGATTGCTTTCAACTTTGTATGAGAAAGGCAATATGATCATATTAAATTGTTTTTTATTAGGAATATAGACTTGGAATTAAGGCTGTGTTGAGTATAATTGATTTTGAAGCTTTCTTTCTTGGCATGATAGGTACATTAGTGAGGCTTAGGAAGGGTGAACTTGAAACTGGGTAAGGAGCGATTTGTTTATGTGTTATGTTTGTTTTAGATGTGTGTCTTGTAATCTTTCATGCTTAGGAATTGCTTGGGGACAAGCAACGGCTAAGTGTGGGTGAATTTGATGTGACATTCATTTATAGTGCTAATTGTGTGTGTTCGACATGCATTTGTTACTGGTTTTCTTTATAGTTAGTTTTTTTTATTATGTTTTGTGTGTGTAGGTAGTGGCACAGAAAATGAGCAATTTCAGGGCCGTTTAGTGTCCAATTGAAGTCCATGAAGGCTAGAAATGAGACTTAGGGAGTTAACGTCAGATTACGATCAAGTAGTAGTGGCACAATTGTGCGAGGTTGCACGGGCATGCAATTTTGGGACATCAGCTACTATGCACAACCCGTGCACAACAAAGTAGGATGATTGAGCATGTGAAAGAGCACATGTGTGCATTTTTTTCAAGGTAGCTATTGTGCACGATTGCGACTTGTAGAATCCTATTTCTAATTAGAGATTTGACTTTAGATTGTGTGAGTCCATATTTTGCAACTTAATTCCTATTTGCTTGGGGCTTGTTCTGAGACATATTCAATGCTCAATTAGAGAAGTTTAAAGAGAGTTCTCATGCAAATAGAATTTAACTAAAAAACCTTGGTATTTTAGTTTCAATTAGTTTGAGGGGGTTCTTCGTTTTCTAGAATTTGATTCAAACTTTCAAGATTTGGTGGTGGAAGAGACTTTGGAAGCCACTTTGGTTTGTTTCCAGTGATCCATACTTATTCATCTTGGGATTTCTGCACCTTGAGACCGAAAGTTGGGGTCTTTTAACAACGATGACCAAACCGTTCAAGAAAATTTTGTGTCTACAAGTCCCAAAAGGTATTTAATTCCAGTTTTAATCTTTTTTATTGTTATATTCATGTTTAATTCAAGCATAGTTATGAACATGATCATAGTAGTAGCCATGCTTGGCTAATTCCTTTTGTTAGGTGTTTGGTAGCTACCTAGGATGTAATAATTTCCCCTCTATTGAATAAAGTTAAATTCTTTCCATTTTTAATTACACTTAATTACTTTAATTTGAATGTATGACTGGCCATCTTGCGTTTAAATTGGAAGAAATATCTTAGGTTTTTGTTATTAGACAAACAATCTATAAATTTAGACGTTAATTATACCATTAGTTTGAATAGTTAATAATTATAGTAAGAGCTAACAGAATTAAACTTTATTGGAATTAATTGGATATGGGAAAGGGATTATAGACTAGGGATGCTTGCCAAATGCCTAATTTATTGCATTGATTGAATTTCAGTTATTTTTATTGCTTTATATTATTTAATTGCTTTTGAATAGTTAGTTAACCTTGAAATCAAAACAACGTGACTAGAGTCTTTAGGTTCATTAATTCATTTCCATTGGCACTTTAAAGTAATTAGGAATTTAAAACGAACCGTTCCTTATGAGATTGACCTCGGGAGTGAGCTTGCCATTTTACAATTGGCTTGTACACTTGCGAGTATTAAATTTATTACATCAATGGTCACAACCACGCTTATGAACACACGCTTAACACATAATCTCATTTCTAACACTTTTGCCACTTTCATACTTATTAACGTCTCATGCATATTCAAATACTCTAATTAACTTTCCTAACACTTGATAATGCAATATCATTCTATCATATTTAATAATATCGCATTACTTAACAAATAAGCATGCCCAACACTAGTAATACGCACTACACATCAATTCACAAGTTTCCAAGTAAGAAACTTACCTCAATTAAGCCAATGCTTTCAAGAACCTTAAGTGCCTTCATAGAGCTTGTACATCTACTATTTGTCATTTCTTAATATAAACATTTAAGCCTGATATGCAATCAATTGGGTAGTAACCCTATAATAAATATACATAATAATCATTGCTAACCTCTCATTGTCATCTATATGAATTCAAGTTCCATATATCCCTTATTTTATTCTGCATATCTCACTATTAGTAACTTTTATGACTAAAATACTAAGTCATATCTTATAATTCATTTGACATATTCTTATTATTCAAGTTCTATAACCCATTACTTATTAATTCCAGTATAAATATAGTCACAATATTCATGTTTAACTAATTCTTCTTCTTCTTATATATATATATATATATATATATATAATTTAATTAGTCTATTACATATCTCAATTTTCCTCTTAGTTATCAATTATTTCTATTAGCATGCCATATATCCCATTTTCATGTTATTTAACATTATATCATTTCATTTTAACAAATTTAATTGCACATGTGTACTTACCTCCTATGGAGCCAACACTAAATCTAAACTTTAAGCTTGCTTAGCCTCCTTGGTGGGGAATTCCACATTCCAAAGGTATCTTTTATACATAATAACAACTATTTGTCATTAACTCAAGCTATATACCAATATGTATAACTATACAAAGGCATATACACCACCCTTAACTCATAATCCATTAAGCTAGGTTCTTTCTTGCTTAAATCCATCTAATAATATGTAAGCCAACTCTATTTGACCTTAAAAAGTGTTTTCCCCAAATACTGCTCAAAATTCCATATCACACTTACCTATTTACAAATGGTTTTTACCCAATTTGAGTAAATCATATCAATCAACTACAAACTTGTTAAAATAAGAAGGGAAACATAAATCTTACCCAAATAAGGAAGAAATCAAGATTGATTAGGTGGAAAACCCGAGCTTCCTCAACTTCCATACTTTCTCTCTCTCAAACTTCATCTTCTTCCTTGGTAAATCTCCCAAATCTCATTTTGATCTTAGTTTTGCTATTTGATCACTCAAAAATCCATAGAGAAGCACTCACATATGATTCTTGGGTACGTATGGACAGTCCTTAGGGTTTGAAAGTTGATAAAATTATGAAAAATGAGGATAAGATTGTCTAAAAAGCTTTTATACCAGACCTTTCACAGTCATAAACAAATCCTTCATGGTCATGAACAAAACCCTTTCGTGGTCATGAACAAAACTTTTACGGTCATGAACAAAACTTTCTCGATTATGAACAAAACCCTTTTATGGTCATGAACGTCTACAATAAAAACGGTTAATGCTTATCTTTGACCACGATGTTCATGGCCTTGAACACTTTGTTTATAGGCATGAATCATGCATTTTTCCATTTTGTTCATTTTATTTCATCCCTCTCTTTAAACTAAAGCAAAAATTGACCAATATGCCCCATATATCCCTCAAATATACAATCTATTTACCCTTCTTTCATCTATTAACTCAATTGTATCATTTTACATCAAACTTATACTCTTTATCATGTCATATATACCTTGTATATTTTCCCAATACACTCTCATATGTTTCCAAAACTAATTCATCTATCATATATTTTAAATTCTTACTTTTAAATTACCAAAATATCCTTCATGTGTCATTTACTCATATGCTTGAACTAAGCCCTATTTAGTGGGCATTATAGATCGGGAGAGATAAAAATCAAGTGTTTGGTTATATCAAAGATAAAGTGTGGCATAGGATTAAGGGGTGGCGCAATAAGTTACTATCTAAAGCGGGGAAGGAAGTGTTAGTGAAAATTATAGCTTAGGCAATGCCAACTTATGCCATAAGCGTGTTTAAGCTCCCTTGGTACTTGTGATGAAATTGAAAAGATGCTGAATGAATTTTGGTGGCAACATGGAGATGTGAACAGGAGAGGCATTCATTGGATGTCATGGACCAAGTTATGCCAACTGAAGATTAATGGAGGTATGGGCTTCCAAAGGTTTCATGAGTTCAACCTTGCATTGTTGGGGAAGCAAAGGTGGAGATTGCTTGCACACCCTCAGTCATTGGTAACGAGAATTTTCAAAGTAAGATACTTCACTTCTACCTTTTTCTTGAAGCCAAGGCTTGTAATAACCCTATCTATGTTTGGGGAAGTATAATTACAGCACAATCCCTTGTGAAAATCATGGGTTTAACATAGTGTGGGTGATGGGCATGATATTAACATTTGGCGTGATGCGTGGTTGTCAGATCAACATAATGGATTTGTTATCTTTATAGCTCCAGAACATTTGATTAGTGCATCAGTTAATTCATTAATTCAGGATGAAAGAAGGAATGGGATATGGATATCTTATCAGACCTTTTCTGTGATAAAGACAAGAGACTCATTGCTTTGATTCCTATAAGTTGTAGCCAAAACAAGGATGACTAGTATTGGTGCTTAGAAAAAAAAAAGGGTTGTTATTCAATTAAGAGCGTCTATTATGCCTTAATGCAAAGGTTTTACCCTCAAGTTAATATTGACCAGAGTCATATATGGCACTACATATGGACATTGAATGTTCCACTAAAAATTAAATCTCTAGTATGGCGGGCATGCTCTGGTTCCTTACTAGTGATGGACAAGTTGAGAGCTAGAAGAGTTTATGTAAAAAATGTTTGTCCCATTTGTCAGTGCCCTAGGGAATCCATTGTTCATATTATGGTTACATGTTCATTAGCTTCAGAGGTTTGGTTTTCTTACCTAGTGGCAGTTATTAGGAGTAGTTCTTAGGATTTCAATAGTTGGTGGTGCCATCTTTTGGAAATTCGATCTACAGCAGAGTGTGATATAGCAGCAACTACTCTTTGGGTTCTCTAGAATAACAAGAATAATGAGGTTTGGAAGTCCCAATGCAAAACAACATTACAATTGGTGTTTGATGCCACAGCCTTGCTGAATCAATGGCAATTAGAACAACTAACATTACACAACACGAGAATAGAAGCTTTTTGGCCAAAGAAATGGAGGAAATCACCACTAGGTTACTATACCTGCAATCTTGAGGGATATTTCTTAATATGTGGTATTCACCAAAAATATTTACCATTTTATGGTATTTTTTCGTAAAATTCCGAATTTGTGGTAGTTTTTAGTCGCACACCACTCGAACTGGCGCGCGGTACTGTTCACTAGTGCTGTGCCCCACATGCATGCCTCCATGCACGTCCAAAAGCAAATTTTTTTTTGTTAATTTAATTTTTTTTGTTGATCATTTTCTTAATTTATTTATTAAATTTTGTTAATTATTTTTTAGAAAAATTACGATACAATTTATAAATTAGAGTTTGATAAATTACTAATGAAAATTAAGTAAATAAATTAAATTAAATTAATAAATTATAAGTTAAAGCATTTAGAA
>CATIWF010090661.1:0-14187 GCA_949630135.1 Balakata baccata | reverse complement strand
TTCTTAGATGTAGTAGAACTCTTCCTCCTAAAATGCTATAAACCATTTGATCTAGATGAGCAACCCAATGCCACACTTTTGTAGTTTTTACAAAAAAAGAAAAAAGAACTCAGTTAATTTTTTAATCAAAATCCAATAGAGTTTCAACTGTAAAATGAAGATCCAAACCCCATAAGAGATCTCTAAAACACCCTGCTCATAAATAATATCACAATATACCAAATAGTTTTCATATATCATAACAACCAATTTACAAAACCTCACAACAAATATATATGTGTGTGTGATCAATTAAATAAGATAAATAGTTAATATTTGTAAACCTTGAACTCTTCCCAATAGAAAACAATAACATCATTAGGAAATATCCGTCGCTAATCAATATCAAACTGACACCACATATAGCAATGGAATAAGTTTTGTCACAAACATATCTGTCACTATTCCATCGCCAGTTCATCGCTAAATGTCGCGCCATTGTTTGGAGCTAGACGTAGTAATGAAATTAGCGACAGAATACCCCCGTTGCTAAAGCCATGCTATTTTATCACCAATCAATCTATTACGTGTACACAGTTTTTCAGTCGCTAACACCTCGCAAAGCCATCGCTAATAGCGAGGGAGAGGTTTCGTTGCTATTGCGGCAGTTTCTAGTAGTGAACTTAGATTTTAGTCTCTTTTTCTCCTCTTTTACTTTAAGTTTTGCAATCTCCTTCGTATTTTCCACCTGCAACACCACATGGTCAAGTTAAAAATGTTAAGCTCATAGATGTGACAATATGCACAATTAGATAGGTATCTCAATCAAGTTAAATGGACTAGGCTTTACCTTGAATTTGAATCTTAATTTTCTTAATTAAAAATAATAAATAAACAAAGTTACGATGAGAAATCAAAATGGAAAAAGAAGATTACTCAATATTCACTCGCTTGGTCATAGCAAATAACTATCATTGGCATCCCTGCTTTAATTGGCAAAGAGAAACTGAATGTGTCAGCTCATATGCGAAATCCATAAACTTAAAAATGATCCACAAGGCATAATGATGTATTCGTGTAGGATCAGACATTAATCACACCAAGAAATCCAAGTTTCAATTCAAGAGAAAAATACAATCAATCCAAGAAAAGTAGAATATTAATCATTTCTTACTCATGAGACCATATCCCAGTAAACATATAAAAAGATAATATTAATTGCTAAAATAATGAAAATCCAACAATAAGTAAAATTTACAGATTTCGCTTGATGGACAATTGTTCATAACTGTTCTAAAATCAAGGTTGCAGAGGTTTTTTTTTTTTTTTGTAACTGTCACAACAAGCGTAAGACATCCATGAAAACTCAAACCCATAAACCAAACTACGGTGAAACTCTTGTTCATCAAACAAGAGTCGAAGAACCTAAAATACCAGAGTAGCAATTGATGAGCATACTTTTAACTTGTACAACAATAAAAACTGTTCACTAAAGGGGATGGGCAGATAGTTGTAATGAATGACAAAACTTGAAATGCATAAAAAATTAAACAGAGCATAGAAAACAGAGAAATAGATCAAATGACAAAATATAATTTGGAAGCAAACCGAATTCTACCCGGGTGATCCCAGACGATAATGATTAAACAAAAATTACAAAACCATACTTTAGTCCATTTCTTGGATTCTCACACTCTTAATAACCCTTGAATTTGTACTAGTCTATCTAACTGCTAACTATAACATATCAACCTAGCAGACAATGGGAAAATGACCGAGCCTTTCCCAACTTCTTAGCCAATTTTAGTTTTTCAGCTTCCATTGCAATTATCCTTGTGATACATTTAGACTCAGGAACCGTGCACATCTTGTAAAGTGTAACCAATCTTTCCTCCATAAGATAATTTGAAAAATTGGACAAGTGCAAGGACGGGATAAAAGAAGCCACTACTATAGATAACAGATTCAATAATTTTTCAATATGGTTAAATCACAGGGATATTAAAAAATCAATCAAGCATATAATTTTTAACATTAAGATCGCAGATTCCTCACTTCAACTGGAAATGAATTAACCAAATCTCGAAAGTCCATCTCATTTGCTCCTTTCCATTGGCTTCTTCTACAGAATGAAATTCCAAGAACTAGCATTCAGAAAATAAAGAAATCATGAGATTTAAGAGGTAATAAATTTATATTACTATCTAAGAGGTAATAGATTTCTTTGAGGGCTTCGTGCTCTCACAATATTGTAAGCTCCACGATTACGACTCACATATTTTGACGATTCTTCGTGCTCCAAGCTTATAGCTTTTGCTCTTAATCTTCTTTTAATGTTTGATTTTGGAATCATTGAGAGAGTGGGAGAGACAGAGTAGTTTGATTTGGGTATAATTTCTTGAGAGGAAGTGAGGTGATTAGAATATTTAACCCATCAAATAATTCCTCCTAAATGAAATTAAAAATTAATAAAATCATATTGTAGCAGCCAAATTGTCAACTGCCTTTACTACATTGTCCCTATAAAGTAGGTTTAAAATATAGTGACAATCGAAACAAACTGCCTCTATATTTTCGCCGGGAAAGATTGCATTTTTTGTAGTGATTTGACCAATGCTAACATTGTTTTTCCTCTTATTTATGTTGATGACATAATTATAGGTTCAAATTTACAAGTGGTTCAAAGAATAATTTAATCTTTGCAATTCGAATTCCCTGTAAAGGACCTAGGCGATCTTTCTTACTTCCTTGGCATTGAATGCGCCCACGCATATGAAGGGTTTTTCTTAAACTAACAGAAGCATATATTGGATCTCCTTGAGCAAACCGAAATGCTGGACTCAAACCAATGTCAACTTCCGCCACTTTATCCAAAACTGTTAGCCAACTCCTCTCCGATGGCTCTCAATATCGCAAAACTGTAGCTGCACTCCAACGCGCAATAATGACCAGACCTGATATCAGTTACGCCGTCAACCTTTTCTGTCAGTTCATGCATTCCCCTACAGATGAACATGGAAGGTGGTTAAATGGTTGCTCATGTATCTTGCTTCAACTATGGATGACAAATTTAGTCCGACTCGCGGTGCCCCGCTTTGACCTCGAATTTTTTTTGTCGATAATGGGGTTGGAACAGTATATACATCTCTCGCCCTGATAATTTTATTTATATTTATATATTTTATATATATTTATACATATAATATTATATATTTTTTAACATAATTAATAAATTTAAAAATAATAAAATAAGAATATAATATTTATTTAAAGTAAAAAATTATTTTTTTTAAAAATTATATAATTAACTAATTAATTAAAATAATAAAAATAAAAAATAATGTTAAATATTGAAAAAAATAAAAAAATATATAATATAAATTGTGGATCAGATCGAGAATCTTCATCTCCGTCGGATGTGGAGATGGAGACAAAAAAAAATTTTTCCGTCGGGGATCGGGATTGGAGTTCGAGGACGGAGAAATCCGCCCCGTTGCCTCTATCAAATTGGGGATATCTTTACCAAGCCGCTGCCGACATAGCGTTTCCTCTTCCTACATAGCAAGCTACGCTTGATTCCCTGTACGGCATTGGGTGGGGGTAGGGGGTAAGGGAAACGCATCTGTTTCTCAATTTTCTTCAATAGAATTTTCCTATTCACATGTAAATTTTTTTTTGGTTATAGTTTTCTATTTATTTGCAAACTTTCTAGCGATAGTTATCACATTCTTGTATAAATACTCAGTTTCACGTACAATCAATGAAAAATTTCTACAAGAACCATCCAAAATTAAGACTTAATGTGAATATTTCATCAATACCCCACAAAACAAAAGGCTATATTACATCATGCAAGACATACAATAAGGGCGCTGTCAAAGCGAACTTTAAATTTAAAATAGTACAAAATTTTAACTTTTATGGTCAATTAAATTGCTCAATTTCGATCATCTTAATTACTAATAATATTTTTTATTTTTTTTCTCCAACATCTTCACCTATCGTAAATTTTTATTTTAATTTTATGGTTAATTATGTACTAATTAATATTGCAATTAATGCAAAAATAAAGAAGAAAATTAAAAGGGAAAATTATATATATATAAGTATCTTGAGGCTAAAATGAAATAAATTGGCCGCAAAAATGAAGTTTCATATATAGCAAATTCACAAAAAAAAAAAAAAAAAGGGCTTGTAGTAATGAAAAACACTTATTAAGGTCACACAAAGTGAACATATATACTAAGTGTATGCGTGAAAGTAAGAAAGGAAAAATAAAATAGCAGGGGGTGTAGAGGTGGTCCAAATTATGCAGCTTAAGTTGATAAAGACAAACATATGCAAGTAATTGCAGCAGCAGCAAACATTAATGGCAATCACACTTAATCAGCAGTATCCAATTTATTATATTTTCCTTTCAACTTTTTGTTTTCAAATATTCAATCTAATTTGAAAATCCCTCCCTTTTCCCGCATTTATTATCATGTTTGCTCATCTTCTTTGTTAGTTAGAGAATCACGCAAATGAAACTCTATCAATTCACTGCATATTCTTCCATAAATATTAAAAAAAATTACTATTTACTCCTTTTAGTTTGACATAATACACTAGTATCTTTTTAAGACTTAAAAAATATATGATTTGCTACATATAATTTGACATAAAACACTAGTATCTCCCTAAAGTTTGAAAATTATATTATTTACCTTTTGAGGTTTTGACATATTGTACTAGTACTTTCTTGTAAATTTAATTTACTAGATTAATACTTTTCTAAGCAAAAGAGAATATTCTTTTTTACTATTGTATTATATTCTTTTTCAAACTTCAGGAAAGTATTAGTATATTATGTTAAACTATATAGAGTAAATCGTATATTTTTCAAACCTCATAAAGGTATTTGTATATTATGTCAAATTAGATGGAGTAAATAATAATTTTCCCTAAATACTATTCCTATATAATTTATGCTTTTTTACAATATATATATATATATATATATTGTAATATATATCAAACTCATGATCTAACACTTTTATGATAACTATTTAATTAGAGGTATAAATTGAGCTAGCGCTTGGTAGTTTGATTTTAAATATCATAATATACTATCAATTTGATCATATCAATCAGTTAGGCAGTCGAATTCAGTTAATTTTAAACGATATTGTATCAGTCCCACTTTTAAAATTCAACTTCAATTGATTTTTTGAGTTTGAATTAATTTTGAATTGTTCCAATCCAATTTTATCAAATCTCAAACTGATTTAAAATCAAAATTTTTTTTCTAACAAATTTAAATCCAACAAAAAGAAGTCCTCATGTGTGTATTATAAATCTATATACGATAGGAATATTAAATTTTCATGCTTTGTAGTAAGGGGCCTTGAGTCTTGTGATTTTGTCTTGTTTGCCCACCAATTTTCATGTGATCTTCTCTTATTTATGATCACTGCATGCTCTATTAAGTACTACCAAACACTCTTGCCCTGTGATTTGCTTCAATACTATCTTTCTTCATGTTGTCCGCAGCCCCACCCTTCATATATATATAAATACATATTTCTTCTTCTCACACTTACAGATTCCTATCTTGACTCGAGAGGGAAAAAAAAATTATTTACAACACTAAAGTATATCAAAATAATATCTAAGCCATGAAGGGTTCACTTTGTGTTATTGTATTAGTCATTTCTCTCCTTTTTCTTCCTGACTTCATATCCTCAAGGCACATTGGCAGGCCTCGAACACGTACGTAGACATTTATTTTTTTTATACATTTTGTAGAAGCCGAAAATTGAATCCAAAATCTCCCATATTTACCCAGATTAGTTCATAATTGATAAACCAATTGAGTTAGCTCCAATTGGTTGCATCTATCTTTTTCTTAATTTCTACCTTTTTGAAATATTAAAATTCCACTAATATTTTGGCCTTTTGGTTAAACAGGGCATGGGCATCACCATTCTGCACAGGCTAGAACAAGAGAAGTAGCAATGGCTAATCCAAACTTTTACAGGGAAATAAGGCCAACAAAGAGAAGGGGTAGTGGGCTTGATACTGTTGAAATTGTAGGGTCAAGTTTGCCAGATTGTTCTCATGCATGTGGGTCATGCTCACCATGCAGGCTAGTTATGGTTAGCTTTGTTTGTGCTTCTCTTGAAGAAGCTGAGACTTGCCCTATCGCTTATAAATGCATGTGTAGAAACAAGTCTTACCCTGTACCATGACTTTTTTTGTCTTTTTTCTTACACAATACTTAGGGTTCCTTTCCTTAGGGACTTGCCTATCGATTTAGAATTTTTTTTTTTTTTTTCCTTTCCTTTCATTAGGTTTTTTTTTGAAAGGATTTGGATTTAGGATTCAGTATTTTACAGTTTTGTTTTAATTTCTTTTTATTGTGTTGTAATCATGCCTTTATTCATGTAATCAGAGAGATTTTTGTTAGTACTTTACTCCATGAAAAAAAATTATTGGAAATTGTTTAAATCTGAACCCTTAATTAAGGCATAATCTCCTTTGTTAAGAGGTAAATAAATGTTCATAAACAATATGTTTCATTGTGAATATTATAATTAATTAATTATAATATTTTTTAGCGTTTTTATTAATTTAGTTTTTGATATAGTTTTCAATTGGATTCTGAAAATTAGTGCAAAGAAACTTCTATTTGTTGGTTTTCCTCCCTAACTTCTTAAATTTCTGTTTGAAATCGAAATGAAAATGAATGTTTGAGTTCAAATTCTGACGCAAAATCAAAAGCCTTGTAATATATGACATAAGATTCCTATAAGAAATTGGAATTGTTTGAAATTTGAGAAGAAAATCTCAGATTGCATTGCAACAAACCATTTAGGGATACAATAGCTTTGATGGTTGGGCCTATTCCTTCACCAGTTTGCATATGTGGGCTGTTTTTTCTCGAGAAAATTTCACCGTTTTCCTTTTTTTCTTTTTTTTAACAACTACTAATGTTTTTTTTTTTTTTCAATTTTACGAAATTCTTTCTCGGGATTTCAACGTATACATTGTTCGTTTCAGAAATAATCTCTCCCCTATCCTCGCGATCTAAGTTTCAGTTATCAGTTGCAGTTAGTTTTTCACATTACCTCTACTGATACTATAAATTGAAGTTGAAAATCAACAAAATTTGCGATCTCAATTCAATTTCGGTCTTTCCTCCTGGAGGAAAGTGCATGCCTTTCATCTTCATGCTCTGCTTTGCTGCCTTCGACACGATTGATACAATTTGTCCGAATAGGTCCGATTTGCCGACGAAGATGTAGAGCAGAGATTTTAGGATTGCCTTGTATGCTCCAATCGACCGAGCAATTTCAAATTCCGATATGAAGTCAACATCGATTAAAATTCTCTCGTCTTCTACAATCACATCTACATACTCGTATTCACCTGATCGTCAATTCAAGCCAAGAAAAAGAATTCAGACGTTGGATTTCCAATTTTCAAATATTTGATCGGAAATATAAGAGAATGGAAGAAATTTCCTATTAACAAATTAAGATAGGTACCGGCAGGATGAGAGGGGGATTTATCCCTTTTAGATTTGCAAATAGAGGAATCATAGCCGAGAGATGATAATCGATCAGCTACGATCTTCCTCAAATCATCCTTTTGCTTGTGATTTTTGTTCTTCTCCACAATCATCCCAGTATTAGCTAAAAGGTTTCTCTCGGCAATACTAACACAGGAACCAAACTCTGTAATTAACACGTATAAACAAATATTTATTCAGCCATTCCACCACCATGCCATTTTTTTTTAATCTAAATTACATATGAAGAGTATTCTTTTTTTTTTTTTTTAAATTTGGGCAATTTAACCAAAGAATTTCTAAAGTATTTTCAAAATATTTCCAAAAAATTTCTAAAATATTCTCAAAGTATATCTGAAATATTTTCAGGAATTGTCTAAGGTATACCCAAAGAATTTGAAACGTATTTTCAAGGTATACCGAATCAAGGTATACTCAAAATATTTCTAAGAATACCGAACTAAAGTATATCCAAAATATACATTTGGAAATATACCAAATGTGTATTTTTTTAGTATATTTTAGTGTGACTTTTTAAATTTAGATATTTTTGTAATATTTTTTTTATGTGCTTTAGTTAGTTTTGAAAAAACCTTTAAGTGGATATTGTAATATTTAAGAAAATTTTGGCATTTTTTAAAAATTCTTTTTTTTTCTTTCATCGCTTGGACGTCCCGCAATTGCTTTCTTTTATTTTTATTTTTTAACATAACTACTAAAAAGTGCCTAATTAATTATTAGAATCTCGACACTTTAAGTTTTTTTAAAAATTGTCAAAAAGGTTACAAAAATTATCTACACTCAAAATTCAATACAAAATATATCGAATACATCCAAAGTTTACCAGAGATTCATCGAAAATTTATCTAAAATTTACATAAAAATTAGAAAAAATTAAAGTTAATTAAAGTTTATCAGAAATCTACCCAAAATTTTTTAGAGATCTACCCAAAATTTACAAAAAAAAAATAGTGAAAGTTGAAGTTATTTAAAGTTTACTAGAGATTTACTCAGAATTTGCTGGAAAATTAATAAAAGTTAAAATTAACCAAAGTTTACCAGATATCTATTTAAGGTTTATTCAAAATTTACCAGAGATCTACATAAGATTTACCGAAAAATTAGTAAAAATTGAAGTTATCAAAGATTTATCCAAAATTATTAAAAATCTACATAAGGTTTACTGGAGATTTGTTGAAGATTTACTTAAGAGTTATTAAAAAATTAGTAAAAGTTGAAATTACCAATATTTATTAGAAATTTATCTAAAATTTACCTAAAATTTTCCAGAATTCTATATAAGCTTTACTCAAAGTGATCAGAAATCTATCTAAAATATCAAAAATTTACCTAAAGTTTACCATATATCTAGTTAATCTCTCAAATAAATCAAAATAAATAACTTTAATTAAATAATGAATAAAAATAAATAAAGGTACTTATAAAGATAAGTGGAGGGTATGCATGTTAATGAAATTTTTAATTCATTTAAAAGATAAGAGAAAAATCATTTCTTTCTCAAATTGAATGAAAAATAAAACTTTCTCGTCTCTTCATTCTTTGTTATATATTTATGTAATCCAAAACTAACCAGCTCTTCAAACCTTAATTTCCACCGAAAGATTCGTTCAATAAAATGTTTATAGAATGAGAGAAGTTGAGGAGTTTTTGGTTCTCTGGTTCATCAATTTTGTCCATTAGCAGGGATGAATCTAGAAATTAACTTCAATGGGGCAAACTTTTATTTATTTAATAATTTTTAATAATAAAATATATATTTTATTTTCTTAAAAAATAA
Organism: Balakata baccata; assembly: GCA_949630135.1. Lineage (NCBI taxonomy): Eukaryota > Viridiplantae > Streptophyta > Magnoliopsida > Malpighiales > Euphorbiaceae > Balakata > Balakata baccata. Next base: position 4,858 of record CATIWF010090661.1, on the reverse strand, counting down.
TAAAATATATATTTTTAATAAATTCAACAAGAAAAATTACTACATTCAAAACCACACTTGAAAAATTCAAAACAATAAAAAAGATAAAAATAAAATTTACAATAAAGTATAATAATAAATATTTATTAACCTATTTATCTTGTCTTCATTGGTAATGTCGAGTTAATCGGATATTTAAAGTGAAATTTGAAAGAGAATGACAATTAATTTATTTTTGAATAGAAGAAAAATAATTTGAGAATTACAAGTGTTTTTTCACTTTTTTTAAAGGAAAAGAAGGGGTTTTTTTTTTTTACTTTATTAGGGAGAAGAAAAAAGTTTTATTCTTGTATTAAATGGATGATTGTAGTATCATAATTAGTTTGATTAGCTGAGTTTCTTTTCTTTCTTTTTTTATTAGAAATACAACAAACTATTTAACTTTGTTTTCCTTTTTATCATTAGAAATATGTTTCATAAATAAATTAGTAATGATTGATTGGTCAAACTTTAGTTAATTAAATAAAATATTTGATATATTAAATAAGTACGAGTAAATATAAATTTTTGCATATGATAAGAAATATATATATATATATATATATATATAGTGATTTCTAAATTTTGATTGATTAATGATGGCAAGTTCCATTACCCCTAAAGTAAATTCGCCCTGACTTAGTTTTCATGTCACTCCTCATAGATATATATAAATCGAGTTTAGCCTTCACTTATATCGTCATTTTCTCTTAAGCATCTAATCAAGATAGCTAACAAAAGTTTTCTCATCCTCATTATTGAGTTTTTTCGATAATTACCATGTTTGAACACAAAAAATTAAAAAAAGCAAAAATGAAAACAATTTTGATAAAAATGAAAAGAAAAAATAAAGATATTTATGAAAATAAAACTTAAGTGGATTTTGTTTTAAAAACTACTTTAAAAATATTATAATTCAGGATTTTAAAATTCGAAATGTCACTACTTCAAAATAAAATAAATATTTGTTGAATTAAAAACTTTTCCTTAAAGCTTTTTGTACTTTTGGAAGAATTAAAATAACTCGATCTAATATGATTCAAATATAAAATAATTCGGTCTAAATTTAATAAATTTTATTTTAATAGTATTGATTTGGTGATCAAATATGTGAGCTTTTAAATTCGAACTTTCAATCGGATCCCGGATCCTTTGAGATGAAATCCATCAACAAATAAAATTCATGTTAATAATATAAATAATATAAATTTTTATTATAATATTACAAATTAGTACCAAATCTTTTAACTATTGTAAATTGATATCAAATCTTTTAAAAGAGCTGCAATGTATTACTTAATTCCAATTTTCAGTAAAAAAAGATGACATGATATCTGGTCAGTATGCCACGTTAGTTATTAGATTATTAGAAATTGTATTTTTTTTGTCTATCACATAATTCTTTTTTACTAAAAATTGGAATGAAGTATCATATTATGATCTTTTTAAAAAATTTAATATCAATTTACATCAATTAAAAGTTCTATTACCAATTTACAATAATTTTATAAAAGGTAATTCCATTTGTGTTATTAATCCATTAAAATTCCAAGGTATAGATGTTGTTAGACGTTTTACTTTGGAAATGAGTTTTTTACACAAATAACTGTATAAAATTACATAATTATTTAAATATTTTCAAGAAAAAAGGTACACCAATATTCCCAACCGAACAAAATTATTTTATCAAAATACCTCTTTCCATTTTTTTTATAATAATTAGCAGTTACATAATTTAGAATTTAGATTAAGTTAAATTTCTAAAATCAAGGAACCAATTATGAAAATAATTAAAATAATATTACCATAACAGATTCTAACGATTAAAAATTGCAAAGAGTTATAAGAAACATTGTTTTATCAACTTCAAAACTTCAAATTATAATAAATTTCGGATACCCGTAATCAAATACAAGAAAATCAACAATAACTCAAGAACGAAAGTTTAAAAGTAATATATTATACTTTTTTTTTTAGTTTCATATAACCGATATGAATAGAAATATAGACTGCAATATGAAAGATAAATCATCAAATAACATGATTAAAAATATTTTTAATAATGTTATAATGATTACGTTGTTGTATATGGTCGTTTTGCAATGAAAAATAAATATAAAGATGTGATTTAATAATTTATTGATTCAATGTTGACTAGTATAATATTTTTAATAAATATAAGATTATAATATCAGTAGAGTAAGACTGAAATAAAACAAAGAATGTATCGTGATTGTATTAAGTATTTTAATGCCAAATATCAAATACTGTGTTCATATATTATAAGAAGGTTATATCTGGTTATCTTTATGGTATATGATACTAATTTCTGTATATCTCATACATCAATTAAGCTCTGCCACATCATGCATGTTATATATATATATATTATATGCAAATTATATGAGTATTATGTAATACTAAATTTTGCATAAATTTTAATTTTTTTAATAATAAAATCAAATTAATTTAATGTCACAGCTTCTCCAATCAAATTGGTGCTGAAAAAGTTGTTATTCTTGATGTGAAACTGCACATGTGTGACCAAATGAGCGATTGGAATCTTGAAATGTTCATTACAATAGAGAAGAAGATATAAGAAAAGTTCATAAAGAAAGTAAAGTTTGGTGATTTGGGTATTTATATAGTAGAGGAGAAAAAGAAGAAGAAATTATTTCAAAAAAGGGAAATAAAAACTCTTATAAAAATAAGTGGATTGTGCATGCTTTTAGGAATTAGAGATTTATTTGTTTAATTTAATATTAAAGGTATAATGGAAATTTTGAAACTCGCATATGAATTTTTTAGTTAATGAAATTTATTAGATATATTATGGTAATTAGTATTTAAAAAGTTACACTTTATGTAATTATTTCAAATTAAAAATTGAACTGGGCCATGCTTGCTCAGGCCACCAATTTAGCTTGCCATTTTTTTATTTAAAAAAAAAAAAGAAAAATTGCATGCCTAATTTAGGGGTGTGCAATCTTTCAGTTCGGTTCAAAATCAAACTGAATTGAAAAAATTAAAAATCAAATTATTGAAAATTTATAAACCGAATCGAATTGAACTAAAGATTAAAACCGAACCGAAAATATTAGTTTGGTTTGATTAATTCGGTTTTATATATAATATAATTAAATCTAATATAATATATTAAATAAAATATAATTTATTATGATATAAATATTGTATATTATAATATATAATTATATTTTAATATATATACATATAATATTTTTAATACAAGTTCAATTATATCGGTTTTGTGACTTTTTAAACCGAACCGATTAATATAAAAAAACTGAACCGAAACAACCAAAAAATGAACCTATTAAACTGAATTAAAATTAGTTCGGTTTGGTTTTGCTCACCCCTATCCTAATTGGCCTGCAAGCTCAACTATAATGTAGGCATAATTATTGGAAATTGGGTGGTGATTACTTTCCTCAGGAGCCAACACACAGAAACCATTGTTTGCTTGTACCTATGCCGGAATAATAATCTGTGAAAAAATGGCCAATCGGTCATTCTTTTCCTTCTCTTCCTCGTCCTTTTCTCGCTTTCTGCATTCCATTCTCTTCATCCTCTCCCTTTTCTGGTCCAATCATTCTGTCTCATTAACTATCCTAACATCATTAACCATCCTATCAATACCACCACCATCACCATGTCATTCTCTCCAATGGCATAAAGGTATACTGTTTACTTTCCTTTCTTTTTCTTCAATATGTTTGTATTTATTTTCTCTCTTGCTTTTGTAAATTCTATGTTTGTATATTATTTGTTTGTTATTGTTATCATATTGGAGCTACAAAGGCCACTAACTTTTTCCTAAAGTTTCAATCTTTACTTTGTTTAGAAAGCTTTTTGCATCTAAAAGTTGATGCATAAATTGTTAGATATTTTTATGTATCTAATTAATTGTGGACTTTATTAATTGAAAAATAAAGTTATATTACAAATAAGGTGTAACACCTTATACCTATGAATATCACTTATACTTGTACCATATTATCATGTATTGCATAGAATAAGACATAGTCTTGTTTATAATGAGTGATAAAATTTTTTTTGAATCATATATCAATATCACTTTGTAGCATTTAGTAATTCAGCAAAGCATAACAGCTTGACTGTATACGTAACATATATATCACACCACTGCATATTCACTATATTATATGTATATAGACATACAGTCCAAAACACAAAAGACATGTCCTTATACATATGTGAAATGCAAGGAGAGAGATTGGTGAGGCTCGGCCGGTGACTTGTGATCCATGTCTTCTATATGGTATGCACCTCCAAAATGATCTAATTACTCTTCTTTGCCTGAAAGATTATGCAATTTGGCAAGTTGCAACTCAATGAGAATAATTATCAAAAGCTTTCTAAAGTACTAAGCCAATCACAATTATAAGTGATAATCATCATTCGTACACATTTTACATGTCATTCTATTTATCATTATCATACGAACATATATAATACTAAATCATATAAACATTTCATTTGCTTATGCTTATGCTTATGTCATTTTCTTTTTGTTGTGACTAGGCTAAACAGACACTGTCCCGGGCTTTCATGTGAACATTTGCATTTGCTAGCTAGCTTGATCATTTGTAACATTTGCACATTTGTTGTGTCATAGGCCATTTCTTTTACTTTTGAACATTTGTTTGGGCCATAGGCCTCTTCTTTTTCTTTTCAATGCTATTTAGCTAGTCACAACGCCTTTTAAGTCCATATGCATATGCATTTGCAACAATCATTATACATTTCAGTCAACTTTTGCCTTATACAAAGAAAACCTATACATGTAATCCAAACATAT
>CATIWF010090657.1:0-62892 GCA_949630135.1 Balakata baccata | reverse complement strand
GTTGCTGCAATATTTGTTTGACTATGAATATTATATTGAATTGTTTAGTATTCATGTTAGGCTAATTTCTTTTTGGGAGCTTGGTTAGCAATCCCAATTTTGTATTAAACTCCCATTATTTTGTTGAATTTATTATTTCCATTTCAATTTAATTGCACTTAATTAATTTCTAGTTTAATGATTAATTGGCCAACAATGATTGAATTAGGAATGAATATGTTAGGGTTTGATTATTAGACACATCATCTTTAATCTAACCTAAAAATTGGATTGAACATTAGTTAATTCATTGGTTTAATTAGCTAATGCATAAGGTGATCGCTATGAAATATTAATTCTATGAATTTAATGCTTGGGACGGAATGCAAAATTGGGTGAGCAAAACCGGTACCTACTTTATCCATTGATTTTATTTTTTAATTACTTTTCAATTTAATTCATTGTTTAATTAATTTAGTTTTTATTCAAAATCAATTCAAACGGATTATAGTGTTTAGGTTGCATTTCGGATTCATTAGTAATTAAAGTAATTAAGAGTTTAAGCTAGTGATTCCTTGTGAGATCGACTCCGGGAGGACACTTGCCATTCTATAATTGGCTCGTGCACTTGCGGGTTAAACCTTGAGTTGACATCAATATATATATTATTTTATTTTTATATTTGTCAAATTGGATCGCTCTTAATAAAATTTCTGACTCTACTACCGGATATAATTATAAAATTCGGTAAAATTTAGATTTTTTTTATATATAATTTTCCCTTTTTTTACGGCCGACAAGTCAAGCAAAGCTTTGTTGTCCGTCGTCGTTTAAAATATAGGCCAAAAGACTTCCACAGATTTTTAATTAGATTTACAAATTTTTTGCATGCAATTCTAGAGCTTGCTGCTTTCTGGGAAATTTCCAGCCAGTGGGTCGCTAAATTAGTTTAGCACTCATGATATGTGTCATCACTAAGCTGATTTAGAATTATATAGTGACCACTAATTTGTAATTTTTTTTATCGTGGACAATTTATAAAAAAAAAAAAATAGCCATTATTTCAGATATTAAATTAGATCAAAATTTTTTTAAAAAAATTGTTATTGTGTTTTGAAAAGCAAAATCCTTTTGCTTTCATACAAAATAATATAGTCTGGAGCTTTATTTCATTAATACACGGCTAAATTCCCAAAAAAAAATCTGAATTTTCATGATTATATTAAAAATAAACTGTATTTTTAATTTTTTCAATTGAATGAATAAACTTTTGATATTTAAAAAAATGTTGTCTAAAAGTTTAAACATAACATCAATTTTTTTTCTACAAAATTGACTAGAATATTTAAATTGATAAAATATTAAAAATTTATTTATTTAATCAAAAAAATTAAAAATATATATTATTTTTTATACAAATACAATTTTTTTTTTTTTTTGATAATTTAGCCTTGAGAGGTTTAATGTGTATTTTTTCCAAAACCTTTGTTTGGACGATGAAATTGAAGGGAATTAAAGAGAACATAAATATAATTACTCCTATTTTCCTTTTTGGGATAACAAATTAACCAGATAAACAAAAGAGAGAATGAGAGAAATCAAATTCCACAAATTACTTCATATGCTCACAATTATTTCCTTCAAAATTGGTGAAAAATGAAAGTAAATAAGAGAAAAAACAGCCTCCACATACATTAACATCAAATCATTATTTTCCTTTCATTATTATGCAATGGCAAATTATGGAAACAACCAAAAAAGAATGAACGGTATGATGAAATGAAATCTTTCATGTTTTTCTTTTATCAAAAAGAGACAGCTTGACATTAAATGAATATTACCTTCTACACTCTGAAGAGGATTTTTTTTTTACAAGGAGTTAACGTCTGCAGCTCAGTTGCACCTTCGCCTTCAATCCCATAATTGCACTCATCTTCTCTAAAACCCAAAAGTGCCATTTACGGTTGGAGCTCGAAAGTAATATTTCACAGGAACTTCAAGTGGAGGTGGACCCATTCAAAGATTAGATGCACCACTCTAATTCAGCATTTACACAGGAACTCTTCTGCCTCGGTAACGATCCATGAACTGCATAATTCAATGAAAATAAGAAAGAAATTCAACCTTCAAATTGGATACAAAAATTTACGCACGGAAATAAATCAACTATTGCATTTTCCACAACAAACAATACAAATTCCAATGGCACACTTCATTAGCAATAGCAACCATAAAAGTCTTGTTCCTATTAGAATTTGTGAAAAGACTCTCTTCCCCCAAATTCGCAATAAAATATCATTTCGTTCAAGGAATTACTTAAACTTCATTTTAATCCTTTACCAATTTTTAGCTCCATGACCAAGAAAGATCTTGCCTAATACATTTTTATGCAGAAGCAAGAGCAGTCATATCTGTAGAAACAAACAACTTGCAGAGGAAAACAGAGAAATTACATAAAATGAGTCCATTAGTTGAATCCCGTGACACTGTTCCAGTTTCATGCAAAATTAGCCACTTCTAGTTTCATGCAGGTTGGTTATTGTTTAACAGGCATAAACTGAATATTCAGGTCCAGTTTGCTTTATAACATTTAAAAACCAAGTAGACCCACTATCTTGTCCATGTTCTCTCTCGATATGCAAAGCCAGCATCAACAGCCACAATCCCATAACTAATCAACTTTTACTCTCTTAAATTTGGACTATTGAAACCCATTTCATAATCACTTTGGAACTTCATGCTGTCTTGTTCATCAAAATAACAGGGCGTCATTAGAAAAATTGAACCCAAAAGATAAGAAAACTAGTTAGTATATATTTACACATTGTCTTACTATATTACTATTAACTTCTTCCTAGAATTTGATTATTTTTCACTCCTATAGGTCAAAAACAAAATACAAACAGCCAAGTCCTATGCTCGTATATTTTATTTTATTTTATTTTTGAAATATAAAAAGCATAATTGAAAATCTTAATCTTTTGCATGCTACAATTAATCAAATTCCTTACAAATTCAAAACTCTTAAGTTTATAATTATGCCAAGAAATAGTAGCACACTAAATAGCTACATAGAAGCTCAACCTAAGAGCATAACTCAGCACTCAAACCTAAACGATTAAACCCAACATGAAAAATTTTTCACAGAAATTAAATTATTTAATGTTGACAAGGTACAAAATGATCAAAATCTGATCAGGCTATAATCTCATGCCCTGTCAAAACCAAACAATATATAAGCTTAAGCTTAAGCTTAAACACAAGCAAGCAAAGACCTGCTAATGACATCAGTACTACAAACCCTTGTAATTCTTATGGTATATGCAACATCATGGGAAACAATAAATTTGCAGCAATAAATAAGATTTGTCTTCCATTTTGGTGGAAAGGGTAAGCCAAAATCATTAAGGAACAGAATTATATACAATTAAAAAATCTAATTTAGATACTCGTGCGTATCTAATCTAACTACACTATAGATGAAAAAAAAAATATATATATATATATATATATATTACAGTTCTCACAGCATAAACATATATGCATTTACATACCACTGGCATGTTCAAATTTGAGAAGAACTTTGGACAACTCAGTAAAAATAATTACCATGCTCTTTTCCTAAAACTCTTCTGAGTTCATAATGCACCACTGGCCAATGTACTGATGATTATACAGACAAACAAATTTCAACAGGGTTTCAACTAGACCTCATCCATGATATGTAGTCCTTAATAATATTAAATCAAATATCCAGCAATTCACCCATTTTAATAAGATAAAATGAAAAATATTAGCTCAAGTGGCATCCATACATCTCCAGAAAATTGTTACAGAAAAAGCTTCTGATGTATTTGTATCAATGTGTTCTTAGGGTCTTGACTAAATTTATTGTACTAAAAAGTCACATTTACAAGATTGTCTCCCAACTCAAATAGTGACAAAACTCTGGCAAACATGAAAATGGTTCCTCAGGAATACAAAAAGAGATTTAATACTACTATAAACAATATTGCAAGTCACAAAGCTAACATACCGATCTGACAAATGGTTGTTGAAACACCCAGCCAAGAATAGGTATCCTCTGCAGAAAGACTGCCAAAGTTGGCCAGAAGCCACTGCACAAAATAATCATCAGCGTCTTCAACAGTTCAAAGTAAACAGATGATCAAGAAAACATTTAAAATAAAAATGTTATTGACCTGAAGAGTACAATGAACCCATATGCTTCCAGAATCATTCCAATAACTGGCCATCCTATGACAACAAAGAAGAAGCCAATTCCAAAAGATATAGTTCCCTGTATGACCAGAAAAGCACAGGCATTGTAAAAAGAGCATAGAGCACACACACCTGCAATTTGAATGCACAAAGCAAGCATGCTGAAAGATTTACAAAGAAAAAGAAATGAGTACAGAAATAATGCACCTTAAAATTTTGAGGTTTCATGAAGAATTGCATGGTAGACTTTGGCCCAATAGTTAGACTCACTCCAGAGAAGAAGAGGATCTGAATAAACACCACAAAGAAACAAGAACATCAAATGAATATCGCACAAAAGAGAATATATAATGTCTGAGGATATCCACAGCATAACACTTACATTTCCCATGGCAAGAAATCCCTTGTCAAAGAAGAAAACAATACCCAGGAACGAGAAAAATATGCCAAATCCAGTCAATCCGAGCCCAATCTCTGTTTTGTTTCACAATTGTAAAAATTATGTATAAGAATACACCCAACAAACTAACTGCTCTTTTGTATATTCATAAGCAAATTTCTGTTCGAAGCACATAATTAAATAATTTGTCACCAAGAGTCGACCAAAAAGTAATTAGGCATGACTTAAGGGCCTCAAAAGCTAGACAAATTACACCAACTCAAAAGTCATACAACCACTGTTGTTAGAATCTTATGATTATCGATTTGATTCATCCAATTCGTATCGATTCACATAGAAAACGAGTCGAATATTAGCAAGAATCAAAATTTATACTAAATCGTAACGATTTACGATTTCAATCATTCGATTCGTATTGATTCACATGAAAAACGAGTTGAATCATAGCAAGAATTGAAATTTATACTGAATCATGGACGAATAGTACGAATCGATAGGAATTGATTGAATCAATCGAGTCACACGATTCATCCTAAACAAAAAAAAAATATTGAATACTAGTCAGAATGACAAAACGTAAGAAATAAAACAAGTATTGATGATGCTTGAATCCTAAGGATGAATTCTTGAGAACGAAAAGTTCTGTTTTTTTTTTATTAATATTTTCTTTTCAAAGTGATTACTTATCTTCTTTTAGAAATGACTACTTTCTTATTCTTCACATAGTTATTAAAGGCGAAAGGCGCACCAAGGCGATAAAGGCTCTTATCGCCTGAGGCACAAAGACGAGGCGCCTGACGAAAGTAAAGCACACAAAATAAAATGAAATAAAATAAACATAGAACTCATATCACAACATAACACCTACATAAAATAAAACTATAAACTTAACTCAATATCAAAGAAAAGCAATTTAAAAGATCAAGACATAATGTTCAATAGGCAAAACAATAAAAAACATGCGCAAAAGAGATAATAAAAGTAAAATATAGTCTTATAAATAGCTAGAAGTCTTAGTCTTAGAATAGAGTAGTACTATTATACTGATATTATAGTATGTATTGGGTGGTTTAGACATGCACGCATATTTCAAAAACTAGGGTCACTTCTAGTATTATTACTATAAGATGCACTCAAAGCATCAGCACTTGCCTCAACCTCCATTAAATATTAAATTTAAGGTGCACTCAAAGCATCAACACTTGCCTCAACCTCCATTAAATATTAAATTGCATAATTTTTCAATGAATAAAAGTTATAAATACTTCATAAATCATGCACAACATCACAAGGCACAAGCACTGCCATTTTCAAATCAAATATCTTTTTTTTCTTTAAAAAAAAATTAGAAAACTTCTATAATGCAGAATAGAAGCTCAAGGTGCACCGAGACAAGGCACACGCCTCAGTAACATCGCCTACCTTTGGGCTGCTCAAGGCACCTCGGCCAGCGCCTAGCGCCTAAGGCGCACGTTTGACAATTATAATTCTTCATTATCAAAAATTCAAAATATAAAATGATTTATATTATTTATTTTAATTCTTTCAAATTATATAACATTTTCTTATAAATAACATATTCTAAACTATATTTAACTTTATGGTTTAGTATTATTGTTAGTTATTTAGTATTTTTATGTTTAGTCATTGCTACATTTCAAAACTATAGAACATATAATATGAAGTATGTTCTTAAAAATGAACATATTAATTAGTATTATCAGAATGAACTGAATCTTACGATTCGATTATTAATTTTCGATTCACAAAATTATACATTAGATTCTCGATTTGACAACTATGCACACAACAGAGTAAAATAGTTAAATTCACTGTATCAAAATGACACTGTCAGACACACCATAGAAGCTGCACAGTTTTAGCAACTGCTGAAGACTCCTAAACTTCAAGCAGGGCAATTTTTCTTCAAGGCAGACAACATAAGAATTTTAAAACATGAGAATGACAGCGTATTGTGATGTTCATAAATATGTAAGTCACTTCAGTTTAGTAGGACAACTAGTGAACGGAAAACAACATCAAAGTAGTGGCTGCTTTTTTATTTTTTATTTTTTTTTCAAAAAATATTAATAATATAGCATTAAAAGGTGCTATATCCTGAAATGACGATGTCAAGAGCCAATATGACACCCTCTTATTACTAGGTTAATATGCTACCAATCATCAAGTATCTCAACATTGTTTTAGTTCTTGGCTTCTTGCCTCTCAGACAATAGCATTAGAAGGCATACAGCGATTAAAACTCCCTGGTTTGTTGCATTTTAATGGAGAAACTGATAAAAGTAAAGGGAATAAATGAGCAAGAGACTGAAAATCTCTAGAAACTTAAAAGAAGATAGAGTTCCCCATAGATAGTTTCAAGTCCACAATAAATTTTACTGCACCTCCCCCTCTCTCAATCCCCCCTATGAAATGATATTCCTCTCTGATGTCTTATTCCAAAGTTCCACTGGCAGACTGCTTCTCGTATAAAGATATTCAGTTTCTCATTCATAAGAAGTCCTAAAGGTTTGCATACAATCTAGTTTCCTCAAAATTGCGTGGATGTGAGATGTAAGCAACAAAATGGCTTCTAAAAATAGCAGCAACGAAGAGCATAAATATCTAAACAACTCTACAATGAAAAACAATCAAATCGGAAATCTCTAGCACAGATCATATTGCCTCCTTTTAGTTAGACTTAGATCAAAACAAATACAATTAACTCAAAATAAAGATATAAAAAAAATCTGAAATTATATCTGTTTACTTACTCTTGCGATCATTCATTTCAAAGGAAACCATCGCGATGTTGATTAAAGCACTTTATCACGTTCACTGAAAAAGAACCACACCACAAGAAAAAAAAAAGTGTAAAAACAAAATTCATGATAAATCAAACACGAGAAAAAAAAAAAAGAACTGGACCCTGCAATAGGAAGTTTTACCTTAAAACAAAATCTTGAGAAGCAAAAGCTCAAATTCTCTGATTGAAAGACTTCTAAAATGATCTGCAAGAAGGGTATTGAAACGAAAAGATTAATACAGAGTATTAAAGAAATATAACAGAAAAAAAGGGATAAGTTGATTCGGAAGCTCCGTCTGGATAAGGAAAAAGAGTTAGGGCTAAGTTTCAGTTATTTTTTGTTTTCTCACTAATATTTTCTCAGGAAGCAATCAGAACTTCAACGAAAGAGAAAAAGAGAGAACCTTGTTCGATGCGTGCGTGAGAGAGCACAGAGATATGCGAAGCGAAGAGGAAGATGAGAGAAGTGAAAAATCAGTTACTTTCTTCTTTGGAGCCAAGCAAAATGAATTTCCTTTTTATTATTATTATTGTGTAGTGACGGACTTCGGCCAATAGAAGGCGAAGTTTTGGGTTTTGCCGTTTTGCAAAGTTAGGGTAAGAGGGGGAAAAATCATCCTGAATTTTACCAAATTTTATAATTATATTTAATTTTCTTGAAACTTATATTTAAATTATATAAATTTTTATTTTTGAAGCAAATTCAGTTTTGGTAGCAAAAAACCATTTTCGAACCTAACTAAAATTTATATAAATTGATCGAATGGAATACTAGCACTAATATGAATTAAATATACTGACTAAATTAAATATCTGACACTATAGTCCAATTATCTAATTATAATTAGAAATATTTAATCTAGTTCGTATATTTAATTCACATCAGTGTTAGCTATTTTATTCAATCTTCCACGTAAACGCTAACTGAATTCTGAAATTAGTATAGTGCTACCTAAATTAGAATTGTTTCAAAAATAAAAGTTTATATAATTCAAATTGTAATATTTTGTAAAATTCAGAATTTTTTTTTTATAATTTTTCCAAACTAAAATAATTCATTAATAAAAAATTAGACATGAGTTTCAATTTGATATCAATATTTTATTTTTATCATTTTGGTACTAGATCTTCAATTTGTATTTGACACTCGGCATTGTTTGGTCATACTTTATCAACTCAATTTTATTAAAATATAAATATTTTAATACAGTTAGAACAAATTAATATAAAACAAATTGGAACAATTATGTCCTAATCGAATCAATCAATGAGAATTCATCACAGTTCATCATGAGAGAATTTCGTAGCACTCAGTCTTTTGAGTGTCGACCACTTCACAGTTCACACTAACCAAATATACATATATGTAAAGTAAAGAATACCTCTTTAAAACAAGAACGAAACTACTATAATTGAAAGACATGGCAAGCATTGAATTCAATACAGGGAAGCTATATTACTTGAAGAAAATCATGGTAATTTTTCTTTTTATTTTCTCTTGAAAGATACATTGGTGAATGTAAGGTCATTACATTTAAATAGCATTTGCATTTTATGTATAAAGAAAAGGGGCAATTCTCTCTCTCTCTGTTTTTTCCTTGTTCATTGCAGCCTCACATTTAAGCCCTAAACCTATAGAAACAACAAAAATAATGATATTTAGAAAGAAAAAGGGGAAATCAATGCTCTAAAAGATAAAGGATACAAGCACTAATATTACACTGGTATTGAAGGTAGGCAATGTATCATGACCTGAATATCCAATTACAGATGTTGCTAATCTCTACCTAAGCTTTCCAGGAGGGAAAACCCAGATGACTCTGTATGTGTGATGAAACTAGGGAGAACCAAAGAAGCAAGAAATGGATCTCATATGTGTAAGAATATATGTTTGAATTTGGTTTTTATTTGTGATTCTGACAACCGACTTATCTCCTCTACCCTCCAATAAGTCCTGCCAAATGAATTCCTTTCAAGAAAAATCCTGAGATAAAGTTTATAGAGAAATACATTCAGCATCTAATTGACAATAATTGGCTAAAAATAAATGGTTTCATAGTCACCTTTCTAGTTTAAGTGCAACATACTTGACTACAATCTAGGTGGGAAGTAGCGGCTGCCTCTCATCATGTCCTACACGATGACTTGCCTGGAAAGGAAACAAAAACCGAAATACATTAAATAAAATTCGAGTCGAACTTTGAGAACTGAGGGCAAAAGGGGTACATCAAAATTCAAATCACCTCTTCATTTGCTCCAGCTGCCATATTTATGAATGAATCTTTTGACCTGAATAGGAAACAAATACAATATAAAATTTTAATGGAGATGATAATTGAAAGTTGTTTCCGCATTATTCTCATCCGTAACTAAGGAATTGAACATATTTGGCCACCAAAGATCATGTTTGCATTTTTGTCAGACTTTGGGAGGAACAAAATTAAAATTGAAATGTTATAGTAAATTAAATGAAGTGAGATGTCTAGCCTCCCCATTATGAAAAAAAGCTTTGCATGCAATTGCTAACTATATGAACGAAGAATTAGATAAATAGCAAAAAGAAAGAGTATCCATACCTGTGGCTATCTGGAACATCCATTACTTCCACCATCCCATTCTGCTGTTCATCTTTAACTTTCGAAAGGGAGGAAAAGAACTGAAAGGAGAAATGGCAAAGGGAAAAGACATTGTTCATTTCTTTTTGCTCAAGTCTGGATGACCCATGAAGTTAATCAATCATCCTAGAAGGATTACCTGGTGCATTGAGATGAACACAATAGAAATTCCCAACATAAAGTTCCAAGTCAAAGTATGACCAAACAATGCTGCAGATGCAATGCCCGTGAAGATTGTAGCAACTGTTGAAGAATATTTCTTCAGGATTGTATCTGAACAAACAAAAAGATGCCATCAATCGATATATGTATGGAAAAAAAAGTCGTTATGCTATAGTTCATAAAAGCAGAAATGTATAGTATAAAATTCTCCCAGCATGTTTTAGCAAATTATTAATCAAACACATCACAAGCAAAGGACAGATGATTAAAAAGCATACCTGCATACTTGAAGAAAAAAGAGGACAATATACCCTGGGCAGCATTGTTACATATCAGAAGCATCGTAGCTTTTGAATGACCTTGCAGAATGTCAAAGCTATTTGGACCTGCAACACTCAGCACACACATGTAAAGGGCACAACTTAAGTTGAATCTAACAACCACATGACACAAAAGGCAAGAAATTACTAGAAAGGTTTCACTTTAGTGTCAAGAAATTCTGTGATAATGCAATTTCAGTGATAATGAATCAAGGGTCTAATTGAAGCGAAGTTCTAGAAACAAGTGGAATTACTTCCAAGTTGATAGGACATGTAGCAGTTGACATGAAAATGCAATTGAAATTATAGTGATATATGGGGATCAAATAGGCATGATATGAAAAGCTTTAAATACAATGTTACACTGGAGTGAAGTTGTTCATATGAATTACCTATTTCACAAAAAGAACAGATAAATACCTAATATAAAGTAGCTGTATAGACAAAGATATGGCATTAGTGGTCTAATACTTCAACATTTTACATCTTTGTCTCAACTGAAATGTAGCAAAAACTCAGACACTGTCTACATTCCATATAGGCCATAGGTATCATGCATATTCTAATTGAAAAATGGAAACTTTAGAGGATTTCAATGGAGAACTCATGAAAAACAAATTTTCAGCAGTAAATGCAAAGCATTTTCTTCTGAATGGATCATGTTCAAGCACTTTGACACAATTAATAAGATCCATAATCAGATATCCTTAAAAATATTCACAAGTAAATAAGGTCAAGCAAAAAGTTGTATCAAAGTAAACAGATTTCACAATGAACTCCATGAAAGTAAACTAACTGGTTGCAGCATATAAAACAAGAGAGACAATACAATTTAAAGCATCAGTCTCTATAATAATAGAGAAGCATGCCCATACCTTTGATAATTGCAGTTCCCAATATTCCTAGAAAATTGAAGAAAGCACCATACCCGTACAAAAACAAGTTCTGAAAGCCAAAAATATAGTCAGAGTAGGATCTAATTAAATTCAATCATCAGCACATAAATTCATCACTGCAGTTTCAATTTAAGGCAAACTGTACTATCCCAACTTAATTTCCATAAAAGAACGGTGGCTTTTTAACTTCAAATTTTCAGGCCAAGCCTCTGTATATCACCTAGTTCACAGGCAATTAGTTGTTATTGAGACATGTCTACAAAACTCCCAGTTTATCCCTTCCCAGATTAAAGGCAGAAACAAATAGTAGGGGTGTGTTTACTTTTAGAAAAAATTTTCTGTTTTCATTTTATAATTTTCAAAGAAAATGAAAACTTTTCATTTTCATAGAAAATTTGTAAAACATGTTTACTTACTATATTATATAGAAAACTTCTTGATTCCTTTTTGGATAACATTTTTAAGTTTGAAGGGTAAATTTGGAATAAATGAAGTGAAAACTCCCTGTTTTCATTTGAAAACAAATCACATCTTATATAAAGGAAAATATAGAAAACATGTTCAAGCTTGTTTTCTAAAGTTTAGTTATAATTTAGAAAATAAGGAAAACTGTTTTCTATTTTCATTTGAGAAAAATAGTACAAGTAAACACAAAATTCTGTTTTATGTTTTCATTTGAAAAGTTCTCTAGAAACTGACCTAGTTTTCTACAAGTAAACACACCCTAGGTGTTCTGATACTATATAGGTAATAGTTATTTTTTGTAAAACAATTCATGGGTAAGTATTCTAATAATTGAAAACTGAAACGAAAATACATAATAAATCTCAAATAGACTAACATGCTCAACCTGACATATTACCTGAAGATATATACTTGTCTCATATTGACTCTTCAAAGCATACTCATTGTACACTGAGGCCAAAGATGGAACAGTTACCTGTAAAATTCCCAAGTAAGCTTCTGGAATGCCCAAAAACATTTTCAGAAAAAATCTCATATGAACAATCACTTTGAACCTGAACTGCTTGTGCAGCTATTGAACCCAAACTGCTTGTACAGTTAGCGTATGAGGTGAGAAACAAGCATCACAATTATGGACAAATAATATACAGATCACTTACAAAGATCAATGTATAAACGTATGCAACCGTTGCAAGTGGAAAGCCTGTTGCAGCAGCACCTTCGGGTAAAGAACGCAGCTGATTCACACTAATCCCAATGAGCAATAAAGCAAGAGCCTCCCACTGTCACAAAAACACAATTGAGTTGCTTACTGATATTGACTATTATATACTAAAAAAAAAGATCTAAAATTGATGACTCTACCATCAACAAGAAAATGTCAAGCCGGGTCATAAGCAATTCTGTTGAATTCAGAACTAACCTGTAGTA
This sequence comes from Balakata baccata, assembly GCA_949630135.1. Taxonomy (NCBI): domain Eukaryota; kingdom Viridiplantae; phylum Streptophyta; class Magnoliopsida; order Malpighiales; family Euphorbiaceae; genus Balakata; species Balakata baccata. The sequence continues at coordinate 50,098 of CATIWF010090657.1, read as the reverse complement.
TAGAAAATTGGCGCCTCATTATCATCTTTAGCAAAACAGCAATCACCAAAACCTGCAAGAAAATTACAAGCATTTTATATAGAATATGGCAAAAAAAAAAATAATCCCATTTAAGAATAGTTGCCAGGCAGGGACGTCAATAGGTAAAACTAAGAAATCCATTTTTATTAAGGTGACAAAACAAAATTTTAGCATCTAGCCTATTCATCAATATGTGGAATAGCCCTCCCCCTACAATCCAGGTAACTGTATTCAAGAACATTAAATTATTGCGGATTTACATGCAACATTTCAACATGCCTAAAAGTTGTTATGGCATATGTATGTACAACATAATTACTATTTTAGAGCACCATGCAAACCTTGCATGCATGCCCCATAAAAATTACTGTTTTAGGCATGAATTTCATGCCTAAAAGAATGTTTTGCAGAGTCTATTTATCATCAACTTTAATAATACCATTGACTTCTGACATCCAAGTAACATAACAGGTGCACACACACCCCCACCCCCCCCCCCCAACGAATCATTTATATGATGCTGAATATACCACAAAAATCATAACTCTTTTCAGAGGATGATGCAGAACTACATAATAAGCACTATATTGAACATGAAATAAGAATTAGAAATCAACCAGAGAATGAAGTATTAGTGCTTATGAGGTAGGGAAACAAAAAAGCAACTAGAGTACAACTCAGTACATCAAATAATATCACCAAGTTACCAAATAACAAATGTCATGGAAAAAATACCTTCAGATTGCTCAGCATCTTCACTGTTGCAGGATTGAAATATAGCTGCAAAAGAAACAATTTACTTACCACAAACAACATTATAGAATTAGAAATTATTATCTAATTCATCACAAAATTATTAAATAAAGAAAAGACCTTCAATTTTTTTTAAAAGAAAAATCACATACAAGGCATCCCCAGTTTCTGTAGTTTCTAAAACAAAAAAACCACAAGGCAATGGCCATACAAGAAGCTTGATGTTAGCCCAGGCAATGAAGCAGTTGCTAGATGTACTAGACATGTCCATATAAAGTGAACATATAATCATCGGGACATCAGGTTAAGCTTTGTTGTGCTACAACAAAGTTTTTTAATCAATTACCAAACTTTCAGACCTGATTATGTTGTAAGATTTGACAAAGCATTATAAAGGAATCAAATATATTGAAAACTTAGCCCTGGTAACAAAGCAAGGAAAAGTACTTGACTAAGTGTAACAAAAAGTTTCCTCTCTTAAGCTGGTATGTAGAACTTTTTAAAACGAAAAGGGGAATAAAGTGAGATCCTATTCTTTAAAACAACTCTAGTAAGCAAAAGACTAAGACAAAGACATAACTAATAATGAATCTAAAATCGGTACAATCAGTTAGTCATAAACATAATCCACAGTGGCACTGCAAATAGTATGAAAATTTTTTCTAGTTTTTCAGCTGCATCACTTCCATCTTTGTTCAACAGGCTGGTAGATATTGTTTCTCATTTCATAATTCTGATATTCATTCCCAAAAATATGCCACTTGGACATCAATTCTCGTACATGGAAGATTACATAAATATCCCATGGTACATACATGTTCGTGTTAGTGCAAGCATAAACAGAAACCAATCTTGATGTGACAGCTGAATGCACAAAAATATATTAAAGGAGAAGCTTCATATTTTGGTTTTACTGTAGAAAAATAGAATCTGGCATAAAGAACTATAGGATGTCACTCATTTGGCTATTAATTGAATATACACTGAAAGAAAAGAATTTCTAAATTTTTTATTATGTAACCATCATAAGATACATGTAAATAGTGACTGTTGGACACTCGGATGAAGGAAACCTTACTCAGGATAATTTTGCTTTGAAAATCTTGCTAAAAATTGATAAAATTTTGTTTGTGGTGTGTTTTTACAAAGCATAAAGCTAACATTACACAAATGACACCTCCCTCGGTGTCCATGCATATAAACTTGTATATACTGGTTAAAAGGTTTGAAACAAATGAATGATGTCAAGGTTTCCCTTGATCCATCCCTTACCATAACAACTTCACTTTTTGTTATGCACTATGGCCTCCCGAAATAAACCATAAACCCATCGTAATATTTATATTCCCCATACGTTGTCCTATTTGGAGCAGTAAGGTACCTTACCATATAACCACCATATTCCCATCTCTACATGGAAATGTGCCCCGGTCCCCAGTAATTGCCTATGCTTGGCATTGACACACATCTAGTAGCAAAGTGATTGGAGCTATTGTACTAAACACAAAGAAAAACAATAGATCTTTTGAAAGGACTATACCTGCATGGTGAACTTGAGATAGTTATTTATAGCATATAGAAGAGCTGGAACAGCAAGAAGAACATTGTTACGAGCTGCCTGCAAAACAACTGCAACTTATTGCTACAATGGACCATAAAATGTCACGTTGTCATCACAACCAGCATAATAACTCTAAAATCTCATCAGTGGAATGGTGGCAGGCAAGCATCACGCTCTCAGCTCATAAACAACATACAAACTCCAAGATCAAATTTAGCCTATGTGTACCACCACCACTAACAGCATATTGCACAATTCTTTCTTGATCTTGACTTAGCAGTACATATCTGTATACAATCATAAATATGCACGGGGATGGGGGAATCACCTACTTGTAAAGACTTAAAATCCTAAATTCTATACTCATCCAGTTTATACCAAGAAGAAATTGCAAAGATCATTATAATATATACCCAAATGAGAGGAAATGGTATGTAGCTTTCCTTATGAATATCCAACTAGGTTATTTTAGCAGAAAAACTTCAACCTGAGAACAATGAATTATACAACTAGGAAAAAATTATTCCAAAAGATAATGTAATATTTCATATTTAAAAACACTGATGCATTCTGCATTTATAAGAAATAAAGAGTGTCTACCAAAAGAGCATTTATCACAACAATATTTGCATCCAATTAAATCTAATTATGATTTAAAATTTTTAGCAGTATAAAGAAAAATAAGAAATGAACAAAGAAGTACCTGTACAAATGTAGAAATAGAGAGAAGAGGCTTATCTCCAACTTTCTGGCGCCTTGCCTGTTTTATCAACAAAACATTTTTTTTCAATCATCTCAATACTCCAACTTCTATGAGATGGTTAGTCTCACTTTTACATAATTACCATTACTTTCCTAAGCAATGGCCATTCAATTATACATGCATGTGGTTGAAAAATGAAGCAAAATGTAAAACAACTCATACGATTGGAAAAATAATCAAATATACCTGGAACAAGAGCATAACAATTGCAAATATAACCTTTGCACCCTCTGTCAAGAAGTTGACACTAACTGGGCTAAACTTGAATTTCCCATCCACTTTGGACATGTAAACCAAAATAGGCTGGAAGAAACAGTAAACTGAACATGTGAGATAATCCAGGAATGAATTTGAAAATTAAGTTCCAAAAAATCAGTGTTGTTCCGAGACAATTCTAATTAAAAATGGAATAAGACATAAAAACAAATAAATATTAGAAAGTTCAAATCTGCACATTATTGGGAAAGCTCGACATTTGAATCACAAAAATCAGCTTACACAATCAGCAAAGAATGATATAACTTGGTTATCAAGCAAGGGATTTCACAAGGATAAGCGTCAAGAGCCTGGCATCACTAATGAGCAAATTTTTCACTAAATTAATATATCAATTGGACAACAATGACTTACTAATTTGTCAAACTAATCTTTCAGCTTATCTCATTTTTAAAATATTTGCTTATTAAAGAAGTTTCAAATCAGCCCCATCCATTTTCCAGTGACAAATAAATAGAACTGGTAAACTTCTTAAAAAGGTTGTACCGGATCAAAATAATTTCCTTTCTCAACTCACATGAGCAGACATGTACACAGTACGCCTAACAAATGAGACTTTTGCAAACAGATCTAATCTAGCAAAGACACATATTGCTTGCACGATGAGTGAAACAACACATGCAATAAGATTGAGGATGAATTCAGCCACCTGTAGACCCACTAAGATGCAATCACCAACAACCAATAGGATATTGATGGCACGTTGCTTCGATGATAGCCTGTTCTTGTGTTGGTCATAAGCTCTCGAAACAGCTTTGGCATTTGAAGAAACCAATTTTGAATGGCAGACACTGCATTCTATCATCCCGTTTTTCATTGATTTACCCCTCTTACGAGCACAGTCTTCAGAAAATTGAATCTACCTACCAAAAATTAAAAAAACAAAAAAAGAACAAAAATACTAAGATAATCACCCTTTACCAAAATTTAGAACGTGACTTCAACTCAAAATCAGTTGCAATTTTACAATAAACAACGACTTTACTACACATGGGCAGCCCTTTTTAGATGTAGGAAAGCATTCATGATTAGCTGAATCCTCCATGATCCATCAAATCAAAATATTCAACAGCAACCGAGTTCTCCTCAATAAAAAAAAATTCGAAATCAGATCTCCAACTCATAATCACGCAGATAGACAAAAAAAATCTCCACTAACCAGACCCAAAACTAGAATTGGACAATAAAAAGATCAGATCTTGCCACTTCAAAATTCAAAATGGAATTATAACGCTAGCAAAACCATATTAAACTTGAAGCAACAAAACGATACAAGCAAAACTAACCAAAATCGTCAATTGAAAAATAAAACTCTCACCTAAAGCCACTCTTTCTTAACCAAGCATTGTCGAAAAATATCCTCGCCGACAGTGAAATATCGGAGCAGATCCGCAGCTACCGCCACCAGATTCAACTTCCTCTCACTCTCAGAGCCTGAGCCTGTCTATAGCTGCCCAAGAGAGTCCAAATCCAGGCGTTCAGATTTGAAGGGCTCGAACGCGAAATTGAATTCCCTTGAAAAGTTAAAAGAGATACGAAGAATATGCAGAGAGAGAGAATAAACTAAATTAATTTCACAACACGGCCTGGAGGTGGAAGATTAGAGAGCGCTTTATGGCCTTTTTGTAGTTTTTGGCCGAGGTGACGGTCTATATATATATATATATAAATTAGTTCACAAATAACATTGCTAACTGAGTATATTTAAAAAGTTTTTTGACAGTCCAATAGAGTATCAGCTTTGTATATAAAACAAATGATTGAATTTATTTAATTAAAATATTCACAGAATTACTGAAAATTGCATACCGCGAGTGCTTGAGTTTTTTTTAATTTTACTGAAAATAATTTTTAAAAATTACAACAATATATAAATTTGAAAAATATCTCAAAATATACTCAGACAGTATATTTTCAACGTACTTTCAGTATACTTTAAACAAATTTTAGTTTAATTTAAAAAAAAATGAAAGGGCAAGTAATTCATTTGAGAAGAAGAAGAATAATAATAATAATAATAATAATAATACAGTTAAATCAAAATTCAAAACATTACAAATTTTCAAATAACAGTACTAAAATCTAAAAAGTCACTCAAAATATGCCCAAACAGTATATCTTTATTATACCTTTGGCATATTTTGATTCAATTTTTACCAAAAAAGAACAAAAAAACCAGAAAAAAAATTGAATCAATAAAATTCATTCAAAATTCAAAACATCACAAATTTTCAAACAAATAGTTTGATATACCTCTCAATATACATTTAGAATACTTTGAGAATGTCATGGGTATATATCAAGAATATATTTGGTATACTTTTGGGAATTCTATATGAATACTTTGGGTATACTTAGATGGGTATACATTTATCCAACAAACTCTCTCAAAAAGTCACAATGAGTTCAAGAGATTGAAAGCTTATTTGTTGAAAACCAAGCTCCTGGAGTATGATTTGACAATCGGGTGCAAAGAGGTTGGGCTGGGGAGATGAGCGGTGGCAGCATAGGTCCTAGTGGTTGTGTTCCATCAACAGGTTCTCTTGGGTAGTTCCCAATTTTCGGAGTGAGGGGTGTGGTTCTTGCTCAAAGGGGGTCTTCTTGTCTTTGATTGGATTTTCTTAGCGAGCGAAAGGGCTCCAACTGTTTAGGCATCGTGGATAGCATCAGTTAAGGGGGATCTTGCATCTGTTGGAGGGAAGTCGAAGCATTGGGTAGAGGCAGTTGAAGGAACTCGAACCGTGTACTAGTTGGGTCTTTTCGATGTCGCGTGTAATGGCTAAGTGACTGGTGGTGATGAAGTGGTGTCGGTAGAGATAGAGGTGCGATTGTTGTGGAAGATGTGATTTTCAAATTGCTTTAGTAAAACTTCCTTTAAAAAAAATTGGTACAAAAGAAATTAAATTGAGTAAGATTGAAAATGGGTCATTTATTCTTAATCAAAAAGCTATGGAATATGTGGTGTGTGACTATTTTGAGAAACTTTTTGCTCCGAACAATGTGGATCATGTGGATGTAGGTTTTATTCAATCTATAGTTTCAGATGAGATAAATATAAGACTGACAGCTCCTTTTACATTTGAGGAATTTCGAATAGCTGTTTTTTCAGATGCATCCTAATAAGGTCCCAAGACCTGATGGATTAAATCCAGCCTTCTATCAAAACTTTTAGAGTAATATAGGTACTGACATTTTCAAGCTTGCTCGAATTGGCTTAGTTCTTGTTCTTTCCTAGTTGACTTAAACAACACAACTATAGTCTTATTCCAAAAATTGACAATCCTGAGTGTATGAGAGACTTAAAGCCTATCTCTTTGTGTGATGTTCTTTACAAGATTGTGGCTAAAGTCTTGGCTAATCGGTTAAAGGTAATTCTTCCTTCCATTATTTCTCCTGAACAATCAGCATATGTGTAGGGTAAATTCATTCTAGACAATGTAAATGTTGCTTTTAAACTCATTCACTGCATGAGGAGGAATATCACAGGAAAACATGGTGATGTGTCGCTCAAAATAGATATTAGCAAGGCTTATGATCGAATTAAGGGTCTTATTTGAATTCTGTCATGCTTTAATTGGGGTTCAGTTCATAATGGGTTGATTGGATCATACTGTGTGTCACATCAGTTAGATATCATGTTTCTGTCAATGGAGAAGATATAGGGCCTATTAGTCTAGGCAGAGGCATCCATTAAGGGTGTTCGCTTTTCCCTTACCTTTTTCTCCTCTGTGCTAAAAGTTTATCTGCTTTAATTCAACAGGCACGAGATGCTGATACTTTATATGGCTGTCAGGTGAAAAGAGGTGTACCTCCTATCTCTTATCTCCTTTTTGCTGATGATTGTCTTCTTTTCTTTCAAGCAGAGCTTAATGAATGTGTCGTGGTTAAAAATGTTTTTGAGAAAGTATGAAGAAATTTCAGGCCAAGCAGTCAATCTTTACAAGTCAAGTATCTTTTTTAGTAACAATATTTGTCTAGAACTTTAAGATGCCATCAAATTTATCTTGGAAGTTTTGAATCCTCTTAATACTAGTAGATATCTAGGATTGCCTTCTCTAGTGGGACAAAATAAGAGAGCTATTTTTGGTTTCTTGTGTGATAAACTCTGGAAGAAACTTTTTAGTTGGCATAGCAAATTCCTCTCTCAGGTAGGCAAGGAGATTTTATTGAAATATATAGCTCAAGTCATTCCATCTTACAGTATGAGCACTTTTTTTTTTATCCTAAAATCTATTTATGAAGAACTTTAGAAAATGAGAATTCGCTCTAGTAGGGTGTTAAAAGTGATGGAAAGTGACATATTCATTAGGCCTCTTGGGACCATTTGTGTGGCAGGAAAGAACATGATGGGTTAGGTTTCAAACACTTAAGATCCTTTAATCTTGCTCTACTTGGTAAGCAGGCATGGAATCTTATTTTTAATCTGGATGCTTTGGTCAGTCATATCATCAAAGCAAAATACTACCCCAAAGGGGATTTCTTCTCGACTTCATTAGGTCACAACCCAAGCCTCATTTGGAACAGTATCTGGAATGCAAAACATGTGATTCATGAAGATTACAGGTGGAGACTAGGGGATGGGTCAAAAGTGAATGTTTGGCATAATCCATGGATAGATAATGAGAATAGTTTCAAGCCTATCACCCCTATGGAGCTTGGTTTTGAAGATATCTATGTTAGGGACCTATGGTGGGATAACAGTTATAAATGGGGTCCTGAGTTTCTTCGAGCAATTTTTGATCCAATAAATATGGATTATATTCTATAGGTTCCAGCAGGTTGTGAAGAGGAGGAATATCAACTCATTTGGCATTATGGGAAAAATGGGAAGTACAATGTTCATTTGGGCTATAAAATAGCAGTGAACCAGCAGTTAAGTATAGCAAGAAATGGGATTGCCCTAAAATGGACTCAGATATGGCAGCTTAATCTCCCTCCGAAGGTAAAAACTTTTAATTGGAAAGGTTGCAGCAATTTCTTTTCAACCAGGGACAAACTATACTCCAAAGGTTTACATGTGGATAACTATTGTGTTCTATATGAGAATTGTGGTGAACATCGGCTACACACTTTTGTGGATTGCTCCTTTGCCATGCAATGCTGGGAAGCAGCCCATATTACTATTGTTGGTATCCACTTGATAGAGTTTGTTGATTGGTTTGAGTGTTAGGTTTTAAACATGCATCTCATACACAAATAGTGAAAATAAAAAAAAAATCTAAATTTAAATTATAGGATTCTACTTGTGCCATTAAGACTAATTCAATAAAAATATAGTTATAAATTATATCTTTAATTTCTTGTATCAATTCTCCAAATTTTTTTCTTATTGGATTGTCTCTAATGTTGATCTACGCGGAAAGGAAGAATGAAAACCTCAAAGGCTAAGCCTTGAACATTTTCTATGTGCTAACAAAGAAGAACATTCTTGAAAGAAAAATAAAAAATTATCAAATAAAATTCTTTAGAGGCTATCAATATTTTTTTGATATAAAAATACTATTTATAGGTGTTTCTAAAGACCCTGGGTTGAGCAAATTACCTAAAAGGTGTTGGAGGGCCAATTTGGCAATTTTGCCAAATTGGCCAAAGTTGTTAGTGCCCGCTCTCTAGCTCGCATGCACTGGCCTACCACAGCTTCAAGCAATTTTTTCGGATTTTTTTTCTTAATTTCATTACTATCCGACCCTAAATAATTCTTTCATACTTTTGGATCTCATCCAAGACAATTTTATTCAGTTTTCATAATTTCAATGCATGTGACCCATTAGGTTTCCGGTTATATTGACTACCCAAATTAACAATTAATTTGAGCAAGCCATGAGAGGTATCTAGTAACACATCATGACATCTAATTGACCGAAAAACCAGTAGTTTGACTACGAACTTTTCCATAGACAACAGTATATGCAATTCAGTCTTTCACCATCCTATATTCCACTCAGTTCAAAGCATGAATTATGTGTCAGCTCCGGTTAGACTGACTACGTTACACCTAACCCAAGTGATATTGGATCTTATCATTAAGACTCATTACTCAATTAGACATGTTACTGAAGACCATTTTCATGACATTTCCACTCTGGTCAGAGATTCCCAAGTAATGATACCGACAGGATGCCGTATGTATATTCTCCCTCTATCATGAGCGGTAAATTTTCTGTTGGCTACCCAATTACCTTTGAATACCTTAACCTGTATCCAATCACCACCTTATGAGTAACCTCTATGAGGTAATAAGAAATGAAGTCAAAGCACAGAATCAGTATCTAATATATCCTTCAGTACCTCAAGTCTAAGGACATTTGCACCATTAATATGATGAGACTATCATTAACATTTGAATATATAATCCATATGATCGTCTCATAACAGGTCATTCAATATACTTGACTACTCTTAGCTAGCATCCACATGTTAACTCTAAACATTGCATCCTCACAGCTTATGCGATTTACTGCTTAATCCAATTAAAGAGTATAACATGTGCTAGTCTATCTGCATCAACAATGTCTCATCTTGTTGATCCTATAACTAGGGATAATTTAAATACTAATATAATTATACATGATAGAAATCTCATTATTATGATTTCATCATGATTTTAATAAATTATCTTCTTATAATTTAATAAATTATCAAGCAACTATTTATGTCATCAAAATTAACAAACAATATTTATTTATATTTTACTTGAGAGAGAAGTGAATATATATAGGGAATTTTATAAGATTTACAGAAATTTGACTTTTTTTTTTCAAGATTACCGACAGTTTTTATCTTTTTCATCTTTACCAAATCTATTTTTCACTTTTACTAATTTTTTCAACTTCACCTTTTTTCCTTCTTTTTTTCCATCTTTTTTCAAGTGATGTAAATCACTAATTTAGTCGAAACATTTCACTAGAAGCTCCCTGTTTCTCTTGTGTCGAAGCTGGTGTTCCTTAAGGTTGCGAAAACTCATCCTGCTCACCTACGTCAAAGATGACTATTATACTCATTCACCGCATAAGATTGCTTGAACTGAACCAAAGATTGCATTGTCTATGATTATCTTTTTCCTTGGATTGTTGATGTTACTGTTGAACTTGGAATTTCTTGCTTGGCTTTAGCGGTAATTGCTTTCTTCCATCTTTGCATAGCCTAAAATGAAAGAAGGAAGACAGTATGCGAGCATTTAATGGTGAGAAGAATTGTAATTTTTTCTTTTTGGCTTAATTAGTTCATTAGAAGCAATTTGTGTAAATTATTTCAATCTTGGTGCAAATTTTAGTTTCTCTTTTCTAGTAGGTTGAAAGAAATTCAGAAGTTGTATTATATTATAGTACCCCATAAATTTTTCTAGTTTAATGATTATTATCTTATAATATTTCCAAGATATACCGAAATATCTCCAAAGTATATTCAATATATACTGGGGATATTCCTAAAGATATACTAAAGTATCTACAAGGTACACAAGAGATGTTCTCACTCCCAAGATATGCCCAAAATGTCCCCAAGGTATACCATAGGTATTCCGATGGAATTTCCAAAAATATACTGAAGTATTCCCAAAATATGCCCAATATATACCACACTTTATAGATTTTGTTGACAACTATTTTAGGTCCAAAGTATCTCTAAGATATGCTTAAGGTATGCTTAAGATATGTCCAAGGTATATAGAACTTATAGTCTTTGTTCAATACTGTTTTAAGTCTAAGGTATCTCCAAAATATACCAAAAGTATGTTTAAGGTATATAAGACTTTATAGCATTTGTTCACGTAACTGTTTTAGGCCCCAATTATCCCTAAAATATACCTAAAGTATGTCCAAAATATACCAAACTTTATAGCCTTTGTTCACATAACTATTTTAGGCTGAAGATATCTCCGATATATATCCAAGGTATATAGGAGGTGCTGGTGTAATTTTAGAAAGTTGTTTTCAGAAAAATTGAAAAAATATTGAACGCCGGTAAAAATGCAAATTTGTACCCATTTTTTGGCATTTTTGTAAAATTTTCATATATATATATATATGCAAAGGCTTTAACTAGTATTGCTATCAGTATAGAATTAATTAAAATTTATGAAATTAATAGAAAAAAATTATTTTCAATTTTCTTAAGCTTTTACAATTACTTTTTGAGAACAGTAAATAAATATATATTTTTTATATAAATAAATTTAAAAAAACAGCTTATAAAATTAAACTAATTAAATCACAAAAATTTTAAATCTATTTATATTTTACATTCAACCGTAATCTTGAATACCCCTAAATTTTTTATTAATAAATTAATAGATCCATAAATGGATCACAAAAGGGAAAACATTCCATTTTTGGTATAATATTCATGTCATGAACTTTCCGTGCATTACACATTGAGGAAGGTGAAATTTACGTGATAATACCAGTTTAGGGCGTTAATTACTACTGCCTCCATGTTATAATTAGTGTTGAGAAAAAAATCAAATTTTATTTAATTGTCACTTTCATATCATCAATAAAATTAAATATTTTTTTCAAAATTTTCTTTATACTCATCAATTCAAATAAACCTTTATAACTCATTTTTTTCTAAATTTAAGATTAATTAATAATTTTTTTAATTTTAGTAAAACCACTAAAATAAACGTTAATATGGAATAGATTGAGTAAATTTTAAACAATTTTTTTATCTACATACCAAGACTAATCATGGTTGTATCGGATATGACCTTAAATGTTGCAAAATATTTATAAATTTTAATATAACTGTATATACAGACTCAAATTCGAGACTTTTAATTAAATTGAAAAAAACTCACATCATCTTATCCATCCTCGTATATAGCAAATTATTATTTTTAAAAACACTTATAAACCAATTCAAATGATTTTCGGTTTTAATTGACTTCTTTGAATTTCATTAAATTTCGAGTCAACTAAAATTTTTCAAGAAGTGTTAAGTTGAATTTTCAAATCAAATAAAAATTTATCAGACTATATAAGAGAACCAATTAAATAAATTTTGAATTAAAAATTTTATTTCACAGATTTATGATTTTTTTAATGTTAACGTAGTATTTATTTATAATAAAAAATTTGTATAAATCTATAAGTGATATAGCCAATAATAATTTGGATTTGACAAGCTATTTCAATAACAACAATAAGGATTTAGGATTGATAGGGCATAAAAAAAATAATTCTTACAGTATTTTGTTTGTGATTGATCAAATTGTGAAGCCATTTTATTTCGTATATTCATGAAATTAAAAAAATAAAACAAAATATCTTTTTTCTTTTTAATGCAAAATGATATGTTTATTTAGTTGTTCATATTTGGTAATCATACCCAATAGATATCAAAATCAATTAAGTTTCTAATAAAGCTTAGATATCAAAATTAATAAGATTACAATGAGAGTCAAGATTAGTACAACATATAAAAAGGAAAGAAAATCCTTTTGCATTTGGTTTTTTCTAAAACAAATTGCCATAATTTGTCAAAAATACGTTTTTTGTATTGTTTTTAAGAAGAAGGCTATTTATTATTCACACTCCACACATTTATAATTAGTTAATTTCAATCCATATTTCAAATTTTCATAAATAAAATTACATAATTATCATCATTTTTTCCCGAGAAAAAAAAATCACCTAATTTTTTGTATAAACATTTTTCGGAAAAATTTTTTCACTTTTAATTTTGAGTTTTAAATATTGTTTTTGAAAATAAACATATAAATATATGTTTTTACCCGAAAGTATATTTAAGAAAATAATTTATAAAAAATTAAAAAATCAGTAAATTAAATAAAAAAATTGGACAGTTATTAGCAATGTCAAATATTTTCATAGCATAGCCACACTATTGAAAATTTATATATCATAAAAACTTTTAAAATTTTTAATCTCTCTTGATTATTTAATTTTTTTATAAAAATAAAATAAATATGATAGACATCTAATGGAACATTTTATTCAATATTTTTGTGTATAAAAATATTACAATATGATATAATTGTTAAAATAATGATTTCATGTGGAATAAAATTTGTCGGATAACTAGTTCATATTTGAAGTACTATAGTGACATAATTTAGATCTCATAAATTGAGAAATTGAATTTTAAATGTTTTCTCTTAATAGAGAGTGGAACGTCAGCATCTCCTTAACTCTACTTTATATTAATAATTTAATTTATCAAGAAATACTAAATTTAATTCAACTAAAAAGAATTTATTCATATATGTTTTGGAAAAAAAAAAAGAGAGATTTTATTCAATAAGCTTCCAAAGCTACATAATCAAAGACAAGACAAAAATCATTTCCATGAGGTTTGTAGATTTTATTTGGTTTCAATAATATTACATAATTCAATTGATTTTGAATCATCTTATCTCATATGTATTAAAATATTAATACTTTAATATAAATTGATCAATACAAATAGATATATTCATGAAGACATACATACAAACTTTAATTAGGAACAAATTCGGGGTTCACATGGGCCTAGACCCTCTAGCCCAAAAAAAAAATCATCTATATATATATATTATTTAAAATTTTTAATAAAATTTTCAATAAAATCATTCAAAAATTTTTATTTTACCCCTTTAATCTTATATAAAATTTTTCTTTATCTCTCCAATTATATAATTCTGGCTTCCTTCCTGACTTTAATGCATATTAAACAAAAAAGTGATACAAAATAGATGAAATGAGTAATATTTTTCATTAGTTTTTACTTTTTCAACCTCTTACATTTTTTAGTTATGCCTACATATGTTATTATGATATGTCTTAATTTAAAATTCCTAAAGTTTGGCATAAAAAAAAAATGAATTGAATTCTATTATATCCAGATTTTGCGTAGGGTAGACAAGAGAATGGAAAAGGTATTAATTGTGATGGATGGGATACTTTTCCAAAGAATTAAAGTCATATATATATATATATATATAATTTTAATTATCCAAACTCATTTAATTATCCATTTATTATTAAAAAATTTAAAATAAAATTCAAACTAAATAAATAATTAAAAATTAATAAAAATATACAAATAATTTATTATAAATTACTACAAAAACAAATAAAATAAAAATTCAATACATTTAAATTAAAATAATTCATCACATCGTATAAAAATAACATTAAAACAATAAAATTTAAATATTCTAGATTATGATAGAAAAATTATATTTTAAATTTTTAACTTCCATTACATTTTTAATTCAACAACACATAAAAAATAATTAATTATATCATTACATTCAATAAATTACAATAAAATAAATCTTATATATATATATATATATACATATATATATATAATCAGATTTATTGAGTAGTGAGTAACCCACGACCTTTACTCGTACCTGTCCTAAAACTCTAATAAAATTATTCGTTATGGTTTAAACGGATTTAGATTGAACGGATACCCGTAAAATCTATACCTGTTGCCATCCCTACGCATAAGTATTTTGCTAGTATTTATTCATATTAGTTAAGAGAACCATCTAGAATTATGATTGGTCATAAATGTCATTCATTTTTTATTTAAAAAGGGCGTTTGGAATTACTGTTAAGACCGTAGAATTTTTAAAATAGATTTTAAATTTTTTATTTAATTGACTGATTTTTTTAATTTTTTATAAACTGTTTTTTTAAACTTGCTTCTGAACAAAATATTTATTTATCTGCTTCTACCCAAAATAATTTTTAAAGCTAAAAAAACATTAGAAATACAAAAATTTATCTGAAAAACATTTTTTCAAACGCAATACAAAATGAACCCTTAGGCTCTTAT
Organism: Balakata baccata; assembly: GCA_949630135.1. NCBI lineage: Eukaryota > Viridiplantae > Streptophyta > Magnoliopsida > Malpighiales > Euphorbiaceae > Balakata > Balakata baccata. The sequence goes on along the minus strand of CATIWF010090657.1, from coordinate 34,934 downwards.
TGTTGTTTTGCTAACTATTTATTATTAGTCAGTAAAAAAAACTATTTATCATTTTTTTATTTTATTATTACTATATTTATATAAGTCAAATATCTCATTTTCAACATTATTTTTTTCTATATTATTTATATATTTATTATTTTTTTCATTTAAGCATTTATTTCTATTGCAATATTGTTTATTATCACCAAACTAAATTATAATCTAGATTATACAAAAATAATCTAGCTTGACTAATAATATATATTTGGTAAAGAAACATATTTGAAAATGTTGGGTTTTATATGGGTATGGATCGCCATTGTAAGCTTGACCCAGCCCAAAGCCCATATTGTTTAATATATAAAGAGAAGTTTTTTTTCTCACTCTCTCTCTCTCTCTCTCTCTCCCATTCTAAACAACCAAAACTTAAGTTTACAAAATTTTCTTCTGAAAAATTCTCCACATCTCAATTCAAGAGAGTAAGAAGGGCGTTCGTGCCGTGAATTTGAGTTTGATTCTAGTAATCGGACGTTCCTGAAGCATTGAAATCACATGGATTTGGTACCAAATGTAAGTTTTCGTTGACCCGCATTATATTACATTAGTATCAGAGCCAAATCGTATGTTTTTGTGCTTGGATTGCTATTTGGGATGAATTGTCCAAGAAATTTTGCATGAATTCCATAAAATCCCGAAAATTGCTTGATTTTTCTGATGAACTTTTTCTTTGAGTTATGGTTAGATTTTTGTATAGTTGGAAAGCTCTCGTTGCAAGTTTTTCAAGAGTACTTTTTCGTATTTTTCCAATGATCAAATGAATTGTTATGAATTTTTGAAGATTGAATCGTATTTATATTCTTGAATTTTCTGAAAATATGGTTTCTGTGCAAATTTCACTCTCAGTTTACGTTTTTTACTCCAAATGCCGTCCATATGCTGTTGAATGCTAAATTTTTTTTAGTTCCAATCCATAGAATACCATTGAAAATGCCGAAAAAACTCAAAATTGGGTCTATAACGACTATTGGTGACGGCACATGAAGTACATGTGCCACTACAGGAGTGTGAACAATGGTTAAGGTCGAAAACTGCCACACCACATGGCAATCATTCATTGGTAGGACAGTTTATGCTGAAAAACCGTTTGACACGTGGTGCATAGGGAATGGCGTGATATGGTGCGCTCTTGCTGAGCTGACGCCGATGTGGCTGCCAGCATGGTGCGCTGACAGGGCAAATGATGACACATGGCTATATATCATTGGTCCACCATGTCGAAGTGTTACGTGTCGTTGCTCAGTACTGACACATGGCAACTTATGGTTAGTCCACATGGACCTGACGTGGCACTGGCGTGGCGATCAATAGAAGTCAACCAGCGTGTGGCGGTGCATGACAGCATGTGCAGACGCATGGTGGCGCATGCAAGGTGTTCGGCAGTGCGTGGTGGTGCATGCCAAACACTAAAGTGGCGCATGAGGGCACGTGTAGTGTCATTTTATCAATGAAATTTTTTAATGCCTAGAATTTAATTTCCTATTTAATGGGCATTTTTTCATAATTTTTTAGAGTACGTGTTGAAGTATTTTTTTGTATTAAAAAGTGTGCAAAATATTAATATTTTGCATGAAAATTAATGAGGTATAAATATATATGTTGTGATATGATTAGTGATGGCAATGTGATTTGCTCCTAATATGTGATGTGCATTTGTTTTATTGGTTTGTTATGTATATGAAAAATACATATGTGATATTATGGGAAATATTATATTGGTAGATTAATTGATCTCACATAATATAATAATTGACGCATGTTTGAATTAAACGATAATAACTGTATTATGTTAATGGTGTTTGATTAGACTGTGTAACAGTACTTTTGTTTCTACTGTATGTGTTAAGTTATTATTGATTAATTTAAGACATTGTGACATGAAATAATTTTTGTAATAAGAATTGTGCTAAATCTATTTATAATCATTATTCTAAATAGTTGATATGGTTGCTACGAAAAGCATAATTGTTGACTTAAACTAGGGAGATAAGCTAAATGATAATAATTATAATATTTGGCATCGTAAGATTCAGTATCTCCTAGAAGAGCAAGAAATAATGAAGACTATCACACAATCATTGACTAAGCCTGAGCACAGAATTACTACTCAACATAGGCAAGATATAGAGGCATATCAAGCCTATAAGCGCAAGGATAGAGTTGCTCACATACTGATGTTAAGCAGCATGAAAAATAATTTGATGCTACGCTTTGAGAAGCACTGCTCAGCCCAAGCAGTTTGGGATGCTATTAAGGTTCAATTTGGTGGAACCTCAATGACAAGGTTGCATCAGTTGACTCTGAAATTTGATACCTATAAGAAAATTTATAATCACACAATGAGGCATTACCTAATTGTCATATCCAATACGATAAGTGAATTGAAGGCTACTAGTCATGAGTTGACTGATGAGCAATAGGTACAAGTTGTTATATGCTCTCTTCCAAAAGCCTGGGAACACATGTGAATCAATCATACCCATAACGACAATATCAAAACATTTGATGATGTTGCCAGACATGTTGAGCTTGAGGAGGATCACCTTCTTGCTGATAAGTCTACTTAAGAGGCTTACATGACTGAGTCCCATAGTGCTTCGGACTCTAGTCAAAAGAGGGGTAAGGGCAATAAGCAAGGAAAGGGAGGCAGTGAAGCCAAATTTAGCAGAAATAAATGCAAGCATGGTAGGCGCGGTGGCAAGGAAGGTAAAAACATGAATTGCTTCAATTGTAGGAAATCTGATCACTTTGCTCATAATTGTACTGAGCCAAAAGTATTGTATGACCAAATTTATCCTTTTAACTTATATTTTAGCAGTTATTTGATACTGGTTGAAACTGTTCTTGATTGGGTAGACCACATAGCGAGGGACTAATATGTCTCTTTATGGAATTTCATCAGATTCTAAAGGAGATACAAGCTAGTGTTGCGGGGAGGCTGCACTCTTAATCTCTATTACTAGTTTTATGCTATTGAAGTTCAACAAAATTTAATGTTTGTAATTGTTTTTGCTGGGAGTTAGTTTCAAAATTATATTTAATAATTACTTTTGGACGATGTCTTTTAAGTTCTAGATATTTGTCAAATGGTTTCATGGTATTGGACACTATATTTTTTATGGATATGAATGAATATTTGTTGTTGACAATTTCAGTGAAATTTTTTTCATTAAATGATGTTAAAGGCATGCTAGATTAGGATACATTAGGCAAAGCCACTTAGAAAGATTAGCAAAAGCTGGTCTTTAGATTTGTTAAGAAATTTGATTTGCCTGTTTGTGAGCATTGTCTAACTGGAAAAGCGACAAGATTGTCGTTTAAAAAAGTAAAAGAGCCACATTTCCTTTGAAATTTATTCATTCTGACTTTGTGGCTTAATGATTGTGAGTGAAGATATGATGTTCACTATTTCATCACATTTCTAGGTGATTTCACTAGATACAGTCGTATTTATTTGATCTCCCATAAGTCTAAAACATTAGATTGCTTCATACAATACAATAGATTGGTTGAGAATCAATTAAATGTAAACATTAAGGCATTAAGGACCGATCGAAGATGTGAATATCTATTTGATAATTTAAAAGTTATTGTGATGATAAGGATATAGCTAGGCAGCTAACTATTATTTCCACTCCACAATAAAGTAGTGTTGTAGAAAGAATTGATAGAACCCTATTGGATATGGTTAGATTAATGATGGTGCAAACTAATTTGTCTGTTTCTTTTTGGGGAGATGAGCTATTAACTGCAGCTTACATTCTTAATCGTATCTGTTAATAACTGTTACTTCTACCCTATACAAGTTATGGAAAGGTGAGAAGCCTGACTTAAATAAAATGTGCCCATAGGTATGCGCTACTTATATCCATAACATTTATAATGAATATGAGAAACTTAATCTGAGGAGGAAGAGAATTCTCCAAAACATACATATTTTTGGCAAAACATAAATGGAAGGGTAACAAAAAATTGAGTCATGAGATGTCATTTTCTTAAAAGAGGATTTTCCTGAAAAATGTGAGAGAAATAGAGATTTCCAAAAAATGAAATGGAAGATCTCGAGACTAGTGGGAGTGCAAGAATGATTAATTTAGTAGCCGTAGAGCAAGATGATACGGAATATTATGCTCCTCCTAAAGCTAGTAAGAGTGATAAGTTGCCAGATTGTATTCCTATAGAGCAATATTGTGTGCAATCTCAACCTCAATGTAGTAATCATGAAAAAATTTTCATCATCGATTTGAGATCGAGGGGAAAATTTTATGATTGCTCCATATGAATAAGAGCCCAAAACCAGTATAATAGGCTCTTTTTGGTCCTAAAGCTAAGGAATGGATTAAAACTATGGAAAAGGAAATAGATTCAACAAAATTTAACTAAGTATGGGATTTGGTTGATTTATCACCAGATCATTAGGCCATTGGGAATAAACGGGTTCTCAAAATTAAACAAACGACAAATAGGACAATTGAAAGATATAAAGCTTGATTAATAGCCAAGAGATACACACATCAAAAAGGAATTGACTATAAAGAGACATTCTTGCCTGTAGGCAGATTTATGTCAATTCACCTCATTCTGGCTATGGTGACACAAATGGACTTAGAATTATACCAAAAGGACATTAAGATTGTTTTTCCCAATGGAGAACCAGATGAAGAGATCTATATGGATCACTTTTAGGCTTCAAGCTTAAGGGATAAGAGCGCAAAGTCTGCATATTCAAAAGGTCCATTTATGATCTTAAGCAAACGTTAAAATAATGGAACCTCGAATTTCATCAAGCCATGTTAGAGTTTGGCTTTACGATAATGGAGGAAGATCATTACATCTGTATTAAACGTTCAAATAATGGTTTCATAATTATGTCCTTATATTTTGATGACATATTAATAGCTAGAAATGATAAAAGTTGATTGATGTTATCAAGAAATTGTTCTTATCGAACTTCAAAATGAAAGACATGGGTAAGGCTAGCTATGTACTTGATATTAAGATCTTTAGGGATTGCTCTAAAAGGTTTTTGGGTTTATCTCAAGACACTTATATTAAAAAAAATATAGCGATATCATATGCATGATTGTAAGCCATTGGATAACCCAATTGAAAAGAATATAAGCTTTAATCTTGATATGTGTCTTCAGACATATGATAAAAGGGAACAAATGTCCAAAGTACCGTACTCCAGCGATGTTAGTAGTTTGACATATGCAATGTGTGCATGTGTTTAGACATTTGCTATGCCTTAAGGGTAGTGAGCAAATTTCAATCTAATCCAGGTACAAAATACTAGATGACAGTCAAAAGGATTTTGAGATATCTAAAAAATACTTCAGATTGTGTTCTGTGATATCGAAGGAAGGATTTGCGCTAAGTTAATAATACAAATATTGATTGGGGAAGTGATCTCAATTAGCGCAAATTGATTTCTGGATGTACATTCTTGCTAAATAATATAATTTCATTGAGTAGTAAGAAGCAATCTTGATAGTTTTATCAAGATTGGAAGTTGAATATGTAGGATGCTCCTCAGCTATACGAGAGACAGTTTGGTTGAAAAGTTTTTACAGCATATAAAAATTGTATAAGTCAGCATCTGAATATGTGACAATTTATTATGATAGTATGACTGCATTAACATATGATAAGGATCCAAAATATCAGTGAAAGACCAAATATATCCAGATTAGATATTACTGTATTAAAGACTTGATCGCACATAAGGAAGTGGTCTTGTAATACATTCTTACGAGTAAAATGGTAGCATATTCATTTACCAAATCAATAGATAGGGATGCATTTGTTAGACAAATGAGATCTCGGAGTCTATGTAAGATGTAATCAACTTATATATTGGTAGATCACTTATATATTTTGCTTGTAATGGTGTGGAGTGCATTTCTCATGATTCGCTAGATTTATAGTTATTCTAGTTACATGAATATGATGGAAATGTAAATTAGTACAATTTGATAAAGTATGTTGATAGACTTAGATTGTATTTCTCGCATGATTAATCGCCTCTAGCATTATTGAGCGAGTAGAAATGAGACCAAATTTTTAGATGACTAAGACGCAGTGCGAGCGGTTTTAGTCTTGCTATTACATAAAAGGTCATATTGATGAGGATCAATATAAGATTCTTCACATATAAGAATCGACATAAATGACTTCCTCATGATTTATGTATCTATTTAGAGGAAGTTGAGTGTGAAACTTATTATTTGACATTGTTAAATAGGTAAACAAGAGTTTCAGGTTTGGCGCTTTCAAAGCGACAAGACTAAAACTCATATGGTGTTATCTATATTATGAGTAAGAGCACGACATACACTTTTTCATCTTTGACAAGAAAAGAGTTGCTCCACCATAGCATGCATTTCATACTGCATGTGCTAGACGACCTAGTAGGAAGCGAAAGAATGGATCTCTGCTTTTTCGCTATGTGAGTCCTAGAAGTCCTGAATACAGATTTCATATTTACTACCTTTTGTGACTTTTGACTATATCATGAAGTGATGAATCAATGTTGGCTATCTTAAAATGTATCATATAGTCATGAGATGATTTGATTTAATGGAACACTCCTATAAAAGCGAGTTAATTCAACTCTGATTGATATGAAAGTAAAAGAAAGAGTATATCTACTTATACACTTGCTACTTGTATTCACCGATAAGGGTTATTTCGCTTGATAGAGCTTGAAATAATTTAGAGTACGAAGTAATTGTAAGAGTGATCTGAGAATAGATTCTTGAGAGATTGAATGATACTTGATCATATGTATTAAGAAAAATACTTAGGGTAAATAAGCACATTGTCAAGAGAAAATACATCATTGGGTTGATGTCTCATATATGGCCTATGGTTATGTTTGTATTAGAGCTCACACCATTTGTATACTTCAGGTCGCATGGTACATTCGTCTGTATGAATGATTCTCTAAGTTCAAATTGTTGGTATAACACTTTAGGATGAACCAAGTCCACTATTGGCGAGTGGGAGATGTTAGATTTTATATGGATATGGGCCGTCACTGTAGGCTTGACTTAGCCCGAAGCCCATGTTGTTTAATATATAAAGAGATTTTTTTTTTCTCTCTCTCTCCCATTCTAAACAACCAGAACTTAAGTCTACAGGATTTTATTCTAAAAAATTCTTCACCTCCCAATTCATCCAAGAGAGTTAGAAGGGCATTCATGACGTGAATTTGAGTTTAATTCTAGTAACCGGACGTTCCTGAAATATTGAAATCACACAGATTCAATTCTAAAGGTAAGTTTCTGCCAACCCATATTATATTATAGAAACAAATAAACTAGTAAAACTAGCATCAGAAAAAAAAAAAACTAAAATATTCTAGTTTTTCTTTTTCTTTATACTCTTACTTTTTTTTATCAAATTAGTGATATGTTATAATAATAATAATATAATTATTAAATTATTTAATATGTAAATATTAAATGATAAAGATGAACATATTTAATATATTGGGATGAGATATTTAATATAATTTTTATAATACGTATATATATTATATAATTCATTTGTATAATATATTTAAATATATTTTATATAATATTTTTTATTAATATAAATATGTCATTATATATCGTTTTATATTTTTCAACTACACTTTCAGCTATTTTTTTAAATAAGCTATATTATCAGCTGTTAAATTATCAACTACAAGTATATTATTATCTAGTTTTACCAAATAGAGCGTATATAATTGCTGCTTCCTACAATCACGACTTGCTTTCACTTACAAGATGTTTAGAATTGTTGTTAAATATCTCAAAAGTAAACTTTGATTTTTTTTATTTAATTGACTGATTTTTAATTTTTTATAAATTGTTTTTTTAAACTTGCTTATGAAAAAAATTTATATTTATATACTTATATTCAAAATCAATTTTTAATTTCCAAAAAACATTTTTTCTAATCACAATGCTAAACGGAACTTAATCAAACGTTTTATTGGTTACTTATCCGGATATGTGTGATTGGCATTCAAACAACGAAAAGGAAGAAAATTATATTTGCTCTACTTTCCTTTACTCTCATTTACTGCCATACAAATATAGCATTATACTATATTATCCTTTTAAAATTTAATAATTTCAAAACATTTATATTTTTATAATAATTTTTTAATCAATAAATTATTTATAATTTTAAAAAATAGTAAATAAATGTGATAATATTATAAATAGCAAGTAAAATAGTTGTAATGTTCACATGAATATGATAATATAACATACCTAAAAACTATATATTAATCTATATATTAAATATATATTATATAATATTCTGTTTATTTTATATTTATATATTTTATTTATATTATTATATTAGAATTTATATTATTATATTATATAAATTATATTAATAATAAAATTATATTCTTAATAATCATTTAACATATAAACAAAAATTACAGTAAATTTGTTTAGATTCTTTCCTAATTTTATATTGGGATAACTATAAAGAAACCTTAACATTGATTGAAATTTCAAATTAGCCTCTAATATATATATATATATATATATATATATATATATATATATATTTATTTATTTATTTATTTATTTCATGGCAAGTTGACTTTTAATCAGGACGAAGGGAAGGGGACTGACAGGAGCCCTACCCCCAAGTCCCAAAAAAAAATTTATATACATATATAAAAATTTAATTCAAGTGTTAAAAAAATTTTAACAAGGCTCTTTAAAAATATATATTTTAGATTTATCTAATTAAAAATAAAATTTTTCGTTATTCCTTCAATCTAATTATTCTTGCTTCGTCTATGTTTCTAATGTTTCTTTCAAGTTTTAATTATCTTTATTAGTTTTCCCTTCCAGATGAATGATTTTCAATTTTATGCCCAATTTTGCAATTGCAAATTCCCTCGTTATTTATGTGTAATTTAAAACTAAAGTTATTCTTTGATTTTTTTTTTACTGTAATTTTTTACTTTAATATTTTGTTTAATTCCACATTTTATTTGAATTTCATTTTTTCATATATAATATTTATTTATCATAATAAATTCATTTTAATTATAATTTATAAATTAATGATAATAAATAAAAATATATGAATAATGTAAAAATTCTATATAAATTAAAATTAAATAAAATATCAAATTAAGAATTATAGTTAATACTAAAAATTTTGATAAATAAAAAACTAGCAGAGATATTTAATTGAAACTTTGAAAAAAATTGATAAAAGCCAATTTAAATCTGAGTTAAACGTTAGGTTGTTTATTGTTTGTAATTATTCCTTTAATATTTGTATTATTTCGGTTTTAAAAGCATGTCTAATAGACTTTTTTTTCGGTACAGGGAGGTGAACAAAGCTCACAAGGAAACAATAGAACTATCTAGCATAAGAAACTCCTGCTAAATCATGCAAGAGCCAAGTATTCATCCCTTGAGGATGTTCATCGAGGACATGACAAGTGGAAAGGAAATCCACAGCAAACTTTGCCTCACAGAAAACTTAGTGGATGTTGAAGGAGTGGAACATGGCCGCAAGCCTTCTGATCTGGTTGATGACTGGAAGGGAATGAAAATCCGGTTGGCAAATACTCTTTATCATGTTCACGACCACTTTTCACTCTCAATAATCAGCATATGGTATCCATAGCTCCATGCGAGCTTAAGACCTTCAAGAATCGCCCCAAGCTTCAGTTAATTGGATAGGACAGTAGCCAAACTGAGATACAAAGCCTATCTTCCACGAACCCATGCGATCTCTAATTAGCCTACCGCTCGCTGCTATACCAGAAGAAGAGTTGATAGAAGCATCGATATTCAACTTGACAAAGGAGTCGAGGGGTAGGTCTATGCAACCAAAAAATCTAGTTGTTGCCTTAGCTTAGAAACATTAAAGTGATCAAAAGCCTCCTTCATGGCACAAGCCTGGTTGACAGTATCAAGGACTACCGTCATAATCAGTCTGTGGACTTCATTGAATACAACGTCATTTCGGCCCTTTCATAGCAACCAACAACCATAGCTGAAAATAGCATTCCATGGCACACTATTGGTAGCTTTAGTCTTGATTGATGCTCTAAGGGAGCAAGCGAGAGAATAAACTCCAATTGCCCCAACTATTCAAAAAAAAAAAAAAAAACAGTTGGTTTATCAAGAATATTAGGGTCCACCCAGCCCGCAGCTAGGTTTATCAACCTCTCATGAACATCGAGGAGCCAAAAACTAATGGAATCCCCCTTGCCTATCGACCACATCTCATTCTTCCTCGTTAAATCCCAGCAACCTCTAATGAACCGACAACACCCTGCCGGATTTTCAATAAAATCGATAGATATAAATTAATAATAGAAACTTATAAAAGTATATTAGATAGTAAAATAATTATACATATATTACTTATGTGATTATGACTTAAATATTGATTAGCATCGTCCGACTCTACCATTATATGGTACCACTCATTTCCACAAAACATAAATGGTATTAGAGACTCCAGGAGCTTCATTTTTTGTGTGACTTTTTATTTCAACTATACTTTTTATTTTAAATAGTTATTTCATAAAATAAAATAAAAATTCAATGAACTCACGGGTATAACCTAGCGGTTGGTTCATCTAATCGACTTCAGCTAGACTAGAGTTCAATTCTCTTTCCCCACATATGTAAACAAAAAAAAGTCTTCAATATACTATTTATTTTTTAAATTTAAAGTAGATAATGAATTCAATTTTTATATTTAAAAAGTCAAATTTCGGTTTTTATTCTAATTGTAATTGATGCATTTTTCACTTCCTATGTATATTATAAGTCTTTATTGGAAAAAGTTATTAGGTAGACTCAGTTTATATAGACTTAATTAATAAATTATTTATAGATATAACAACATCTAAATTGCTAAAAAATTTTGAATTTTCACATTTGTATAAAAAAATTAGTATATGCTTTTAAATTATTAACAATTTATCATTTTATATATTTCAGCCAATTTGGATGAAAATATTGTTAATGTAACGTAAAATTCTGATGTCGCACTTTCTATGCTAACTTATTAAAGCTTTAGAAGCTTGCATGCTTAAGAGAGTTGCATAAAACACCATTCTTTTGTTAATAAGCAGTAAATATTGGAAATACATTCGCCAAAATTTAATGACACATCAATTAGTCGGAATATCTAAATTGATAAAAATATTAAAAGTTTATGCATTTAATTGAAACAATTGAAAATACAATTTTTCAAAATAAACATAAAAATTCAGATACTTTTTAATTTAGCCTTAAAAATTCTCTTTAAAATAAATATGAAATATTCTTTCTTATGTCAAAAATACTCTGTTTACTATTGGAGATTTAAGTATGTTGGGGTTTCCTTAAAAAAAAAAAAAGTATGTTGGGGTTTAGGTCTGAATAGGGCCCAAAGTATTACCCACCTCCTGTATTTGTTTAGTTTAGTTTGTGATTTAGTGAAAGTATTAATTTTTAAACTCTAAATATAAATTTCGGTTTAATTATATAAATGGAACAAAAATTTCTCACTTTCTTAAGTACTAAAACTTTTAATTGTTATAGGTTAGTATCAAAATTTTCAAAAATATTACAATTTAATACCTCAATTCAATTTCTAATGCCGAAAAATTTACGTGGTATATCCCGTTATTAAAATCTCCATGCTAGAATCTATATTAACAAAATTAATCACTAAAAATGACATTATTTAAAGATTTTAAAAATAAAAAAAATATATTATTTATTGAAATATTTAAATGGTGTCATTTTAATGGTAATTTTCTCCGATATAAATTCTAATATTATTTATTAAAATTCTTAAACGATATTATTTTTATTAATTATTTTTGTTGATATAAATTCGGACATGTATGGAGACTTGTGTAATGTGGCAATGCCATGTGGACTTTTCAAATTGAATTGGTGTTTCAAATTGTAATATTTTCTAAAATTTTAGTACTAATATGTATAAATGATAATTAGATCTAGATCCGCAGGGCTCCGCTCCATTCCATATTCCAAATAGAACGTATTTTTTTAACTTTTACTTGAAATAGGGTCAGGTTTCAATGAAATATGAAAATGTCAAAGAGGTGGAAATGATATTTGTATATCTTGCCATGTATCCTATCCTTATATATATACTTGTTTATTTCTTTTTTTTTAACTGAATACTAATTATAATAGTATTTCGAAACATATTTTTTTAATTCATATAAATAGCTTATAAAATGTATTTTTTAGTGAATATAAACTTTATTAGATATGTGTCGATTGATTAATACTATGATTTTACTAGTTAGGTCAATATGAATTATGGAATGGTTTTTAATAATTTTTTTTGTTATTTCTTAATTTATTTTGATGTAAATTAATATGATAATTTAAATAAATAAAAATAATATCAAATATAAATTAAAAATTAAATATATCTGATATATCTGACTCGTATGAAGATTATCAATCATATTAGGAATAGAAATTAATTTTACTTTTCCGTTGGAATATAAAATGGAGATATAAATTCATTATTGGGAACGGAAACGAGAAATATAAAATTTCCGTCCATTTATAACACTCAAAAATTTTGATACAAGTGTTATATTTGTACAATTAAACCTATAAATTTCACTTTGGTGGAAAATTTACCGAAAAACGAAGAAAAGGGAGAGAAATTTCATTGGAGCGGTAGAACGGTGTACAGGGCCCTAGGTGATTCAAGAAGAAGCCATCCTCTGTCGTAGTGTTGTTGTCCATTTCAGTTGCTTCACAATCCGACTAAAGCAAAACCCTAGTTGAATCTTTCTTTTACAGACAGATAACAGATTGTTATCTATCCAATTCTTTACATCCGTTCGATTTTCTTCCAGGTTTTCTCTCACTTTCTCGTCAAATTATTATTTCTCGCTATTTCTGGTTCGAGTCTGGCATGAAACAGAGGTACACCATTGAATTTTCCGTTAGAGCTTTATTCTTGATCATGTTAAAGATTTTTTCGTAATTGAGTTATCTTTTTATCAATCATTCGGAGATATTGCTTATTTTGGTTTCTTCGCGATTGAAGTAGCAGTACTATTTGGGTTTTTGAATTGGGTTTAGGTCACGAGTGCTTAAGACTAGTGTAATGGCCCTGGCATTTATCTATAGCCTACAAAATTTATGGCCTTTATCTATTTTCAAGTATGATGATTTGAAAGCATCCAATGAATTAGTTAGCAAGCTGTCCGTACCTGAAAATACGAAGAGATTCGTTTATGCAGTTCGTGATCCCAAATCTCAATCTGTCATTTACATACTTTCTGTTCAGAATTTGTCTGAGCGATCAGCTATAGATGCCGAGTCTCTTATTAGGGAGATTCGACCTGAAGCCGTTGTGGTTCAGGTGTCTCATGCTGCAATCAATGAAATCCAATCAGAAGAGAGGGAATCAGTTAACAATGTAGATGAACCAGTTCCCACTTCGACATTTGAAGTGCTTAGAAGATGTCTTATTGATAAGATCAATAAGGACAGGTATGAAAATATGGCTGGGAACTTGGTTTTGAAGGAAGTGTTTGGGATTGGTTTTTATGGTCATATCACGGCTGCTAAGAGGGTGGCTAAGGAGGTTGGTTCATCCTTTTTGCTGCTTGAAACACCACTTGCTCAAACACCTTCCTTGGGTGATTCTTCTGAAGTTGATGTGGGGAGCAAGGTTCATGGTTTAGTTAGTAGTTTGGTTCCGCAATATGTTTATTCAATTGCTTCATCAAGTTCAAGGAGATTTTGTGTTACAGATGATGTTCAGTTGCGGATGGTGAAAGTATTGTCTTCATATATGGATGTATCTATGCAGAAGTTCGGTCTTTCAAGTTCTGTATCAGAGGCAGGATCAAAAGAAATTGAACCAGGAAGCACTTTTCAGGTGCCGCCATTTGCCCAATCTATTTTTCCACTACTTATGGATTTGCATAATATATTTGTGGATCTTCCATTAATGGGAAGGGCTCTAGCTGCTTCACAGAAGATGCTTTATGATGTAAGCAGAGGGGAAACTGTGGATGTCCAACTTGTATCTCAAGTTTATACCTTCCGAGTTGCGATTGAGGGGCTGAGAATTGCTCTTAATAATGCTGGTCGATTACCTATTCAAAGCATGAGAAAGCCTGACAAATCTAAGATTGTGTTTTCAGAGCTTTCAGATGAAGACAAGTCATGTGCACTCCTTGCTCAGGCTCTTCAAAGTCAGACTAGGAAGTTCAAAACTGTAGTAGCTTTAGTTGATAGTAGTGGCCTAGCTGGTCTCAGGAAACACTGGGAGACTTCTGTGCCTCCAGAAGTCAAGGAACTAGTTGGCCAGCTTGTCACTGATTATGAACTGGATGGAGATTCAAATCACGAAGAAAAGAAGTGGCCCTTTTTTAATAAACCTATGATGGCAGTTGGGGCTGGAGCAACTGCAGTTTTAGGAGCTTCATCTCTATCAAAGGCGGTTCCCACATCAACATTATTCAAGGTTTTCACATTTAAATTGCCTTCTTCTCTTCATTTTGTGCTAAGCCAAACCCAGAAGACAGTGGCTATAGCTCTAAGCAAGGCACTTGGTCCATCAAAAGTGGTGGCCCCTGGGTTGGCAAATTCTGGGGCCAATGCAACATCTATCCTGAAAGCAACTGCTTCAGCTGAGAAAATCCGGACAGTGGTCCATAGCGTTATAGCCTCTGTTGAGAAGACAAGCTTTTCAGCCATGAGAACAGCATTCTATGAGATAATGAGAAAACGGCAGGTACAACCCATTGGTGTTCTACCATGGGCAACATTCGGCTGTAGCATTGCCACTTGCTCAGGGTTACTTATGTATGGAGATGGAATTGAATGTGCTGTTGAATGTCTTCCTGGAGCCCCGTCAATTGCTAATTTGGGTCGTGGAATTCAAAATTTGCATCAGGCATCTCAAAAAGTGGGGCAGACAGATGGCACAAGAACACAAAAAGCCATAGAATCACTTATGTACAGGTTAAAGAAAGTAAAGATTCAATAGAGTAAGACGCTCTTCTTTCTATACCAGTTTATGCTTTTCAGAGTGATTTCCCCAGAATATAAAGAATTCTTCTGTACATAAAGAGTATAGGCAGGATTATTTGTAATGATGATATATGATAATCTTTTGATTCTTTTTTGTCTTTACTTTATGCAATCAACCATACTATATGTATAGTTCCTTTCTTTTTGGCCCAGCTGTGTTTAAGTTCAAATTATAGTTTTTCCCCTTCTCTGGGTTTGGGACGTGACTTTATGTTAACTGAATTTGGTAAATCTTCAACAGCTTGTGTTGCATTTTGTCTCGAACAAATTGCTTCAATGCGTTCATTTACGATGATAGTATGTTTCTGGTGTCTTACTTCGTCAACTTTTTCCATAGATAAATTTCACTATTAACTATGAAAACTCATGATTTTTCGAACTTTTTGATCAAATTTGATCAGAAATTGTTTCCTACATCTGATAACTAATGGATTATTAATCAAGGATAGGAAATATTGCTTGTTACTTTCTATCATGGGAGATGAGATAGATGTGTAGAATTAATAAATTGTTAATGCCATTCTTAATGTCAATAAGACTGTACACCAGGGGGATTAATTCATGTTTTATAGAACTTGTTTGAGTTTAAAGATCTCTGTAAGACTGCAAATTTATGTGGTATTCAAGAGTTGGATTGTGATTGGAGATGTTGGTGTAGAATGGTCATGTAGCTTTGTTAGTTATGAAGGATTGTTAGATACAACTACAAAGTACTAATCATTTGTGGGAAGTGGCAAATGGGTGTTCTTGATGATGGTTTCTAAGTTTTTTGGATCATGTCTTGAATTCATGCCATAAGCAAACAGCTCTTTCTTCTATTACCGTCCAGGAACATAATTTCTTTGTGCTTTATTTTTGCTGCTTGCCTTTTTATTAGATAGCAAGAAAACCCAACTGAAAAATTTCTGGCGAATTTAGTAGGAAAATCACTTATGTCATAAATGTCTTAAGGAAACCTTTTCAGAAGTGCTTGAGGCAGAAAATAGGAGAAACTAGAGCTTGATAGCTAACCAGAAGCTGAGAAGCGAGAATTGCCATTAATCAATTAATGGTGCTGGAGACATTGCTGTTTGGCTGATTGTACCAAAGCTTAGTTCTTGAGCAAGTTCATTCCCTTTATCAGATATGTTTCTGCCTTTATAAACTATTAATAAAATTGCTCATAAAAAGAGAAACAACCCAATACTTGCTAAATTGCAGGTCCCATTAATGAATGGATGGATGCTTGACTGTACACGGTAGGAATCATTTCCCTTTACTATCTGCACTGAATGCTTTCTACTTCAACAATAGACGGATACTGAAAAGTGTCAACCAAATGGTTTGAAAACTATGCAACTTCACCAGCAACTGAATCATTAAAACAGATCCATTGACAATACTAGCAGATCCATTACAATAACCTATTGAATTAAAATGTAAAATTACAAATGCTTTAGAGAGAAGTTTTGAAATTTATGTATAAACAATTGAAGCATATTCAAAATCCTTTCATCAACAACAAAGAAGTTGAGAACCTAAGAGCCAAGATATAAAATATCTTAGTTCTGCTTATTATTCATTAGGTGTTTGAGCAATTGAAGTCTGCCATATCCTTGGCAGTAGCAATGCCATAGTCAATAACTGGCAGCTAAATTACACTTGCCTATAAAAACAGTATAAGCAAAAGGCATATAGGAGATGCTTCTCGTCGATGTACAAATATTTCCACCTTGGAAATCTGCCAAATGTTTGTCTCAAACTTCCAATTAGCTAGAGGCCCCGATAAAAATAAAAATAAAAAAAAATTGTAGTCACCAAATATTAAAGCTAAATCTCTAATTTTAACTACATAATAGATAAGGAATCACGTGTGACCTAGTTAGTTGAAAACTATAGAAGTCTCCTAAGCAATTCATATTCGAATCCACCATCCCCTTAGCCCAAATTTGTAATCGACTAAATAACAGATAAAGTTACATGACATTTTGTGTCAAATAGAATTAATAACATTTCCAAAATAAGTCCTCAAGTTATTTCCTACCAGTAGACTCAAATGTTAGAATTGACTTAATCAACTCAAACGCCTCCTTGAGGAAAAAAAGAAAAAAAAAAGGCCAAGTTTTAATTAGTAGCTAGTGGAGTAAACTTAACCTTGCTCCTCCATAAATTAGTTCCTCAAAAAAATACACGGCATTGGCAGATAATAGAAACTATAGCACATCACCTGGAAACACTTTAAATGGAAGGGGAGAGCCATTAATCAATGTTTGATTTCCTCCTTTCACAACCAAAAAAAGGTTTTCAGAAAAAGCCAAATCCATTTCAACCTATATGAGAAATGTTTGGCATGCTAGCAAGGGAGCCATTTTCATGAAGTACGGACAAAGTAAAATTAAGAGGATGTAGTTCCTTGCCGGTTGAGGAAACATTGCATCCCTAGGGACAATAAAAACTGTAGCTTTGGCCCCAGCCTCAAACTCATTCAAGGCTCCCATCCATGAAGCTATGCAGACAGATCAATTAATTAATAACAGCAGGAGTCAGTATGCATTGATCTTATATGTTCTTGATTGACATGTTGACATCCTTTAACAATATAAATCAATACATTATATTATTTAGCTTAGACTAGGATTGCATGAGCAGTAAAATACAACAAAATATAAAATGGGCAGAAGAGTTAAAACAATCACCAGCCTTTCATTAACTTATTGGTAAATATTACATTGTCCAATATGCCTGCAATTCGGCAACAAATTCAGCTTTCCTCAGTCAATAACTAAAACCCATATGGAGCGCAAGTGTTAAAACAATCACTAGCCTTCCATTAACTTACTGGTAAATATTACATTGTCCAATATGCCTGCAAACCAGCAACAAATTCAGCTTTCCTCAGTCAATAACTAAAACCCATGTGGAGCACAAGTGTTACAACAATCACTATAGCCTTCCATTAACTTATTGGTAAATATTATATTGACCAATATGCCTACAAGTCTGCAACAATTACAAATTCAGCTTTCCTCAGTCAATAACAATAACTAAAACCCACAGGGAGCAAAAGTAAAATCACTTCATGACGATGGTTTCCCCCCACCCCCCGCGTTGATGTAATCTTCTATCAGGAGACAAGACCCAAATTAACGTCAAATTGTTCCCCTAAAATATAAATTAGCTCACATAATTTAATATTAACTTCTGGAAGAAAGTTAACATGTACAATGTTCACTGGCAAATAAATTTGTGCAAATATTGTATGAGAAAAGGCCATTCAGGAAAAAAATAAAAACAAAAACAAAAGAAGCATTATCTCAAACATATAAAGGGTGAAAAGAAAAGTTCATGCTAAAAATGCGAATTAAAACCTGGAACAACATTGAAGTGAAGAGATGAATCAAACACTTGGAAAGGATCATCATTGATACAGACATTAAAAACCCCAATCTGAATCGGGATAAAAATAATTTTCCAGATACTGGGATCCCCTGTAGTATCTAGGAAACCCCCAGATACAAAGGAACTGTGCCCTTTTTTATTATTCACTGTAAGTATAGGATTGAATGCATTTTTATCCAGTGAAGCATTTCCTTTACTGTCAAATTCTCCTAGTATTCTTGTCATTTAGCCAACTGAAAATGGAATTGGGTATTTTTGTATTATCTGCAGAAGATGAAAAACAAAGTGTCATCTTTTTCACTATATATATTTGTTTTTGATTTACTCCTTTTCGGAAAAAAAAAATATATATTTTTAATTTTTTTAAATTTTAAAAACTGTTTGTGAAGAAATAAGATAAATAAATTTTTTTAAAAATAAATTAAAAAAATTAGTTTATAAAAAATTAAAAAATTCAACCAATTAAATTAAAAAAATTTTAAATATATTTTTAGAACTATTAAAAGCAATCCAAACATTACAGAAGAAATTATCTGAGGTTGAAGGTAAGAGAGGGAGAAGATAAAGGAAGAAAAGTCAGAAGGAAATTAAGAGTGCATATAAGAATTTTAAATTGCCATGGACGTTGATTGAGAGAGAGATAAAGCTTATGCAAGTACAAAAAAATTTTAGAAATTTATGCTGGAGCAGTTATTCGTCGGTTACCAGTTTATTATTATTTTTATTTAAATATTTATTTAAATTTAAAATAGTATTTAATATTATATTTTCAATTTTATTAAATTAATTAAAATTAGACTATCTCTAATTAATATATATATATATATTGAAAATAGATTATCTCTAATATTAAGCATCACAACTAGGTACATTGATATTTGAAAATTAGAATAGATTTCGAATTTAAATTATTTTGATACTATATACCATTATTAATAGAAATTTATTATTTTTACATAATAAATTTAAAATAAATTTATCTTTCTTTATAGAAAAAAAGATAATTATTTCTATTGGGGAGTTTATTATCTATTAACTTTCATTATGAGCTAAAAAAAATTATTATAATAAACTGTAATAAATATTTTATAAAATTGATAATAAGTAATTATATTTTAATAGAAATAGAAATAAGGCAATGAAATTGGAATATTCTCATGGTGTAATTCGGTTTAGTAACTAAACGTATCCGTATGCGTAGTTCAACCGTTGGATGAATAGAAATTCTGATCCCACGGTAGAACAATCACTTACATGTACTGTACTCGTTCTTATTCTGTCACGCTAACTTCTGATCAGTCGAAAGACACGTCTCATAGCTCTGCCACTCAACTCCTCTCTCTCGGCCACGCGATGACGGCGGCTTCAAAGAACAATCACCACCAGCCTTCCTCTTCCCGGCCACCCAAAAACCCTAACCCCAACACTATCTCCACCACATTCGCTCACTTCCAAAATCATAGCCCTAATCCTAATTCTTCTTCTACTCCTGCTACTACCAGCACCAATTCACCAATCTCCCTCTCCCAACAAGACCAGCTTCTCTCGCGAGTCTCCCATCTTACGCACCACGAGCTCCTCAAGCGCCGCTCTTTCAACCTCAGGCAGCTCTCCAAATGTTACAGAGACCATTACTGGGCCCTAATGGAGGAGCTCAAGATCCAGTACAGAGACTACTACTGGAAATACGGTGTCAGCCCCTTCAAAGAAGATCATCCACAGAAACGGCAAAGGTCTGAGCACGGTAGCGCTGGCGGTTTTTTAGAGAGAGAGAGTGGAGAAAGAGAGGGCGGTAATGTTAATATGGAAGTTATTGGGGAAAATAATAGCGGTAATGTTAATAATAATTATAAAAGTGATTTGGATTTGAATAACAGTCATCGGTGTTTGTTTGTTGGGTGTAAGCTAAAGGCCATGGCTTTGACTAGCTTTTGTCATTTGCATATCCTCTCTGATTTCAAGCAGAAGCTCTACAAGCCCTGTGGCTATGTTATCAAGAGGTTTTTTTCTTCTTGCTCTCTTCTTCTTTGACTTTTGGACTTTAGGTTTTTTTTTTTAAAGTCTGTTATATACATTGTTTTCAGTATCTTGGAATTTTAATTGTCTGGTTGTTCAAAAAAGTACGTCATTGCTGCTGGATTCTTGATTCAATTGTTTGCTTGCTTCATTCTTGAATTGAATGGCCAGAAGGGTTTGGTCTCAGAGTAATTAAAATTGGCGCAACATTGCATTCTGATAAATCCTTATGTTTTTGGGGAGGCTGTTTGCATTTTTATTCAAGTCATGAACATGTTCCTTTAGAAATTTTTCACCATATTATGTACAGTGTACTTAACTGAAGTTGTAATTTTCCCTAATCTGTGTAATGTACTTTCTTTGTTTCTTTTTTACTATCATTGTGCTCACCTCTGTTGCAGGTAGTGATGAAGCTGCACTTTTAGTTTCCAAAATGGGAGTAAAATGAAATAGATATCAATGAATTTATAATTTAGTCCCTATCCATGTTTGGCATGGTTCATGCTAGAATAGAATTAGTTCTCGAGTCTGAAATTTTACCCAACAAATTGTGTACAAGCTGAGGCCTAGTTTTTGAACTAGGCTTCTCTCTCTTTCTCTCCTTAAAAAGCTTGATAATCAAGCATTTATGACCAAAATATTATCAAATTAGTATTGTTTAACTTTTTTATGCTTGAGCAGCAACTGGTTTGCCTGACCACTTTGGCAATAATTATTTCTACTTTATTGATTGGGTATTATTTCTGCAGTGCTCAAGCAGGACCAATAACATGTGGAAAGCCAATACTGAGATCAAGTGCTCCTTCTCTCTGCACAGTACACTTCCAGAAGGCTCAAAAGCATGTAACTCGGGCTTTGAAGAAAGCAGGTCTTAATGTTTCTTCATCAAGTAAACTTGCTCCTAAGTTCCATGTCGTAGTGGCAGAATATGTGCACCAAATTCAAGCCAAAAGAAAAGCTGTGAAAAGAGGAAATCGAATCAAAGGATTGGAGAAGGAAGCAAGCATGTGCTAAGCCAGTTCATTGTGGACATGATTGATGGAGCACACATGGCAGTGTACATTTTTGCAAGAACCAGAGGTTAGATCATAGATCTTGTCCTAATCAGGCATTAAGGGAAAGAATGGAATGGCATTGTGTGATTATAAATTTTGATTCCTAAAGTTGAAATTGCATTTCTTTCGATGTTTGTGAAAACTCCTTTTCATTCTGTTTTCTTTAGTTTTTCTTTATTATCAAATCATCTAGCAAATTTTCTAAGGATGTCGCATGCCTTTAGCTAGTTGTTGTATATCTGAGCATTACGTGGCTATCAAATCTAAACAAATCTAAAAGAAAGTTTATTTGCACTTTATGAAGAAAATATACCCAAACTTTATGAATTTAGTTGAAGAAATTTCTTTTACATTTCTAGATTTATGAAATTTAATAATTTTACATATAGTGAAAGCAGAAGTGTTAGATTGCTAGACTAAGGTGCTTGACCTGCAGGATAAGGCATGATTTTATCATTGATCAAAACTATTATAGGGGGTGTTGGGGATTGTTGTTAGGTGCCAAAAAAGTAGGTTTTCAATTTTTTTTATTTAATTGACTGATTTTTAATTTTTTATAAATTGTTTTCTCAAACATGTTTTTAGAAAAAACATTTATTTACATGTTTCTCTCCAAAAACAGTTTTCAAAACTTAATGTTTTTTTCCAAAAAGAGTTTTTTTCCAAATGCATCGCTAAATGCACCCATAGTGATTTTTTTACACAGAACATGTTCTGCTTTAGCACCCTACATTATCATCAAACTTGGGGTGTGCTTTTGACATTGTCACATTATAGTGCAACATGTGTTAGGTTTTGTATAGTCAGTTAAAATTTTTTTACTGGATATTAATCTTCCTTTCAGGAAGTGTTGAAAGATACATGGGGAGTTGGGAAGGTGTAATTTTTCTTTCTCTTGACCAATCATTGTGGCCTACACAATTAGGATCTGGACATTAGGATGTGATGAAATTGTATACCAGTAGTAATCTATCTGTACTTTCGTCCTTTATCCAGTTTGCAACTGGTGTTATATTGAACCAATGTTAAAAGCCTTCCCTAATCTCTGGTAACATTTTGTCAGCCTGGAGGCACGAATCACTTGGTTCTGATCTTGCCTGGATTTTCTAGCTGCTAGTTCAAAACTATGTGCTAAACATATGTGATGCAAATCCAGTTAGCTTTTATAAGAATGCTCAGTATACCTGTCTACCTGATGTCTTACTTGAGCTGTAAGTCTCTGAGTGCCACATAATTGAATTGATATATTTATCTTAGCAGCGAGTTGAGACTACCTCAAAGCCATTATTGAACTGTCAGTTTGTCAGTTCTGTCCCATGAAAGCACCTAAAATTGCATTCCCTTTTCATTTAGTTCGCATGGAAGCATCTAAGAAATATTGTCAACTCACCGTTTCATTTTCATTCTCATTTTTGTTTAGTTTTCCATAATACTATGTCATACACTGTCTCGTTTATTTCTTTATATATATGTATGTTTTCTTTGCTTTTTTCAGGTAGAATGTTGTTCTCAAGAATCTCATCCACCATTTAACCATATTGGTGGTTGTAGGATATGTCTTCCCGGTTATAATGTTGCAGCAATGTCAGATGTTAAGCAACTAGGAACTAATACAAGGGTCTGTATTATATGTATTTATACACTAGCAACTAAATGAAACCGGTAAGCCTTCCACGTTGATTAAAATGCCAGCCGCCTTTGGTAAAGTACTGGCTGTTTTACCACAATCCAGTGCAATGCTGTCCCTCCATTTTTTTTTTTTTCTGAATTAGCTCCCTAACCTGTCCAATCAATTAACCCTGAAGAAATTGATATTTTGAAGCTACAGATTAATTATAAAAGCTTGTATCTGTTCAACTTCATTGATGCATCTTTTAGATTTAGTTGCACATGGATTCTGTACTCCAGGAATCTGCATGTTGAATGTTATTACTTCACTATTGATGGTGGATCTAATTCCACAATGAACAGGTATGAATAAAATTCTTCCAAAAGTATTGCTTTTGCCAATTTGAATCATAAATATTTCGATACAGCTCAATAGGCAGGCTGCCTCTCAACACATTAAATGCAACAAACAAGAAGAAAATGGATTTAGCAAAATATATGCGTGGAGGTCAATTAGCAATCAGAAGTCATCCTTAGTAGAACTCCTGTGTCTGTCAGACCGACTGTCATGCCTCCGGCGCTTGTGCGTATCTTCTTCTTTATCCCTATAACTTCTATGCGAGTACTTCTCCACATCTGAAGATCCGTGAGGAGTTTTATCCCTATCTGCAGGGCTCCTTTTTCTGTTGTATTTCTCCCTTTCCTTGGAGCTCCTTGTGCGGTGGTAATCCTTCCTTTCCACCGAGTTGTTATGGGAGGGCCCTGACCTATCCACAGAGTTCCCTTTATGATGACGCCCTTCATCGTCTTCAGAGTGTTCTTTTGTGCTCCTAGAGCTTTCTTTGTAGTAGTGTTCTTCCCTCTCTACAGAGCTACGTCTGTAGCTGTGTTCTTCACCGTCAATGGATCGACTTATAGGGGAGCTTTTTTCCCCTTCTATTGGGCCCCCTCGTCTTCTAGGGGGCGATGGGACCTGAAACAATATCTAAAAAAAATGAGAAAGATAAATAACAACGGGCTCACTGGTTTTGACAAGGTGACATTTGGTAATTCTTCCCAATGAACCAAGGTGCCATTTAAGTCAATTATTTGTCAGCAAAAAGGGTCATATTTCGATTAATAAACTGAAAAATTACCCACAGTGATGGAATCTTTGATGTGATACAGATGTATAAAGAACGAAAAAAGGAAGGAGTAGGGGGAGGTATACTGCTACAGTGGCTATGCATAATAATGAGATTCATGATATAGCATAGAAGTTTCTAAATTATGCAAGTGAATATTTGGAGCCACAACAAATAAGAAACAGTACTTGAAAACGAGACATGTATCTTCCTTCTGGTGGCGGAGAAATGCCTAGCCTCTTCAATTCCTCGACTGGAACTGATTGCCTGCAATTGAGGAAGAGGATGTTCCATCAGTAATGTTAATAGTGATGCAGTTTTCCATCATATAGCTGCAATAAGGATTTCAAAAAAAAATAATAAGCCATATCAAATTTCTCAAATTAGTTCCAGAAAAGGAAAAAAGAGTTTCTTAAGTTAGTATTTATTCAATGCTTGAAACATGTTGACTACAAATGCAAGAGGCAGGAATCCAGGAGTTACTATTAGCAATTTAGATAGCTGGCAGCAGTTTAATGTTTAGTGCTCAACTATACCAGAAAGCAGAAAAACAAAAAACAAAACAAAAATATGCAATTGAGGATCATCCAACATATCTACCCCAGCTTAAATCAAAATGAGGTTAGTAAGCATCTAACTAGCGGCCTCACCTTGCATATGAAAGACTACAGTATTTCATACCTGCTCCTCAAGCTTGGAAAAAGTAAACGCCCCTATTTAGAATACTAGTACTCCAAAGGTTCAAGTCAATCAGCCCGAAAGCTGAAAGGGCTTGTTCAAACTTTTCTATTTGAGGGTGTAATGTTCAGTGTATATCTGGTGATGCAATGCAACTGATGACATCAGTTTCCATATTGATGCAAAATCTTGCTACAGCTAAGCTAACATATGGAATATGCTTAATACCCAACAGCAAAATGTGTTTTTATGAGCATCTAGATACTGTAAATGTACTAGTCCTGCATTTGATTCCCAGTTCTAGAAAATGAGAACAGAATAATTTTCAAGGAAATCAATATTTTTCATATGAAAAATCTTTAGCAATGAGTACCAATAGCAATCGACTAAATTACTATCTCCAAGGTAAAATAATTGATTGAGCAACCAAGTAATGATGGGAAGTGGAGAACAGGAAAGAAGGAAGAAAAATTAAAATAGAAGCAAATGACTCCATTTTTTACTTCCTCCAATTATAAACTTCATCCATTAATGGCCCATTATACTTTTGTTTTTCAACTTATAGAAATGCAAAGTCATGACAACTGAGATCACCAACAAAAAGTATGTTCATCTTTAAGTTTCTTGTGTTCCAAGACCAGAGGTCTTGCAAACGAGACCCACTGCGATTTCAACCCTCTAGTATATAATCTACACAGCTTTGATGCAATTATTTATCTAACATGTAACAGTAAATGAACACCTAATCAATTAATTCAACTATGAAAAATGAAAATCTATATAATTGAAAGAGCATATTAACTATTGGTGGAAAATTAAAAGCCTATTTAATAATTAAATGTTACAAACTAAGCAGAAACGTCAATGCTACATACAGAGGAGCTCGAAATGGTCGTTCCCGGCCGCCAAAGCGAAGCTGTCCAGACTCCTTCCTACCACCAAGGCCTCCTCCTGTTTGAGAGGTAATTGAATCAGAGAAGAAAGATTTCCAATAAATAAAAAAATCATCATTTGCATGATAATCCTGCTGTTTCTTGTACAACCCTCACAAGATCAAGTGAAACTTTTGCCAGTCATGACCAATTTTAATTTGTGGGCAGAAAATGTAATCTTCAACAGTAAGAATGTGAGATAGAAAAATAGTTAAACTGACCTAACCTTCTTGGGATCCATCCAGGCATCAACAGCTGCCTGTTGTAATCAACTATTATTTCAGAGTCATCAATGAAGGAATGATGAGCATCCTGCAATCCCATCATTAATTTAGTTTAGAAAACTTCATAAACATAGCAGGCAAGATGATCTCAACACATGGTACTTCATAACGGGCATGGAATAGTACTTTCCACTGTGTGGCCATGGATGCCTATTAGCATGCAACTGTCTCTAACACCATAAGTAAGTCTAATGAACAAATCTTTGGAGTTTTCTCATGCTTGATGAGTAAAAAGCAAAAGATGTAAGTTGAAGGCGATGTGCATTAAAAGCACTGAAATGAAGTTCCACTTACTCTAAATTAATGATTCTAATTATTTTCCGCTCAAATTTTTGCAAAAGCTAAAAAAGGAAGTTATCGATTTCAATAATTAATCTCAGCACATAGATCACCACCAAAGAATTGAGAAAACTGTTCCCCATTTTGACCACTACCTGCTTTAACTTCCATCTTTTTTCCCCCAGAGTAAGTTTCTTAATGAATAAACATCCTCAAGAATCCATTAGAAAAGAGCACTCCACTTTCTCTGTAACTAGGAAATGATTATTTTATCACACACTTGCAAACATATATTTCAAAATTTTTCAAAGAATAATCAAGCATGAAGCTAGACTGCAAGCAGATACCTCTAATATTCTCAAATATATATTGCATAAGATCAACTTCCACAAAAAAAGAGGCCCCCACAAAGGCAAATCAAGAAATAATTCACAAGAGGCTCATAATGCACATGATTTTTCTTATAAGGGAAAATAAAAAATTTGAATGTTCTAACATATTAAAACAGTGGACAATTGGATTATAGTTGTCATAACTAATCCACTCTACCACCCAACTTTAGAAACTGGCTACTATAAACGCCAAAAGAACTAAGAAAATTACTAAGGAACATTGTGCAACTGCAATGATTTATCTTGATCATAAATTTTTAGATGCTCTCGCAAATAATAAGATTCTATCTTTTGTCCTCAAACAACATGAGACCTAATCGCATAAAATCCTTTCGCTCATACTCTTGTTTGTTAAATTATACACACATACACAATTAAAGCATAATAATGGACGGTTGAGTAAAAAAAGTATTCAAGTTCAAGATAACATCCTTCTCTGCATTGTAGGTTCTGTAATGTGATTAGCAGCAAAATGTTTACTGCCATGAGCTACAAAGGTGAACATTAACTGGCATTACAGGGACTACACAAATCACATATCTGAATCCTGGGTTATTATCCCAGATGCTAAAATAGACCACTGAAAATTTCCCAAAAGAAAAAGGATCCCTTTTGAGCAATCAGAGCCAGGTTCCAAACCTTGTAAGCACGACGCATCTCTCTTTCAGTTTCAAATTCAACAAAAGCATAGCCACGCGAGGCCCCAGTTACTGCAAGAATTTATAATTCTCTTATTTAAAAAAAGATTAAAGAAAACCCGATATTATAGAAAGAAATTAAAACAAATTTTATTCTTTAAAAAAAAAAATTACCAATGTCTCTGACCAACCGCAAAGTCTTCACTTTACCATACTTGCTCATAACCTGAGATTAACAATAACAATATGATTGGAATCAGTAATACCCATATAATAGAAAGTGGACATCTGGGTATGAATTACTACCTTACGGAGAGTATGTTCGGTGGTGGAATGAGAGAGGCGACCGACAAAAACAGTGCAACAAGGGTCGCCGATGACCTTGGGGTCGCCAAAGGGGTCATCTGCAATGAGTTAAAGCGGAGATGAAAGTGAAAAACTGCGAAATTGATGGAAGCGAAAGGACGGAATTAGGGGTAGGATGAAGAAAGATACAGAGGCCAGCGGAGGAGCGGAGCAAAGCACGGTAAATTGCATTGTCGTGGGGGACAATATCGATGCCGTCGATGCTTCCTGCTTGAATAGGATGGTATCTATGGGCGTAGAACACCGAGTTGATTTTGCTGCCGCTCATTTCTTCTCTCTGCTCATCGGCTAATTATGAAACAACGGATTATATATACAGTAGTTTTTTTATTAACATGCTTTACGAAAGGGGCATCTTGTATGGAAAATTCTTACCCAAACAGATTTTTCAAAAATAATTTTATTTTTGTAATTTTAAAAAGTTGATAGTTGGAATATATTTATATTTTTTTCTATCAAATTTTAATATGCTCTTTAAGTTTTTTTAGGAGAAGTAATTAGTTACCTATTAAACTAGTTGTTCAGATTAAATAGTTGACAGATTCATTCATCTTGTGGGTTGTATCTTTACCCACATAAACGTTCTATAATAGCATAGTCATATTTGTAATGTTCAATCATATATTAATAAAATGTTAGCTCAATTTCTACTCATTTATGTGTCTTTCTTTATGTGGTTGTGCCTCTTTAATGTAATATCATATTTTATGTGATCTCATGTTGTGTTTATGCGTTATCTTAATTATACTATCATACTGAGCTTGCAAATGTTATCGGTTATACGGTCGTTGGTCCGAATCTAGCACATGTCTCATCTTATATACAAAATTAACATAATAATCTTTGGTTGGCTTGCTTGAACGCGACCCAAATGAGCGTTATACGGTTCCAAGTGTGTGGGCCTGTGACATTTGGTATCAGAGCAGAAGTGGTCCGGCTTTTACAATAACAAAAAAAGGAACATGGAAAAAACTTACATGAGTCGAATTGAGACCCTCGAGGAAAGGATACAATCCCTTGAGAGGGACAGGGCTAGTGAGGGCCTAATAGGTGATCGAGCAGTAGATATTGAGCTCATTTTTCAACAAATTGAAGCCCTTGAAAAAGAAAATGAGGCTTTAAAAACGGCAGTGGCCGATACAAACTCAATTGTGGCTGCGGTAGCCCAATCTAAAGCTTGGAAAGCTGTGATGGTTAACCAATAATTCTTTTTAGCGGTGGTGACCAATTCAAATTTGTTTGAGACCTTGATGGGCAAGTTAGATGTAATCCATGAGCTAATTCACAAAAATTCCACCCAAGGTATGGATTTTATTAGTGTTGATGATGCAGGGACATGTACTGATAAATCAGAGAACCTAGAAAGAGGCAGTGAAGCGACTTGCTAGTTCCCACAAAATCCTTAAAGATGAAGTTGAGTCCCTATTCGATGCTTACAGACTCTTGAAGATGGAGTCGAATCCCTATCCAACGAATCCCAAGAAGCATTTATCTCAATTAGTGATGAATTGGAGGAGACAATGACTAAAGTGAGCATGTTGATGAAAGCAATCGAGAATGTTGGCACTAATCCACTCGAATTTGGGAAGATAAAGATCTCTAAGCCTAAGACTTACGATAGCATCCGAGATTCGAAGGAAGTGGAGAACTTTCTATTTGATCTTGATTCTTATTTTGAAGCCACCAAGATAAGCACAGATAAAAATAAGTTAAAGGTGGCTCCAATATATCTAACTGGAGATGCCAAACTCTGGTGGTAGAGCCAAATGGAAGAAATGAAAAATGGCAACAACACAATCTCTCCTCTTAGGAGGAATTCAAGAAGGAACTCATAATGCAGTTTTGCCCCGAAAATGCAGCATATACTGCTCATTACAAGTTAGGTGAACTATAATAAACAGGGTTCATTCGGAAATATGTGAAAAGCTTCCAAGCACTCATCTTAGACATACAAGATATGTCAGATGCCGATAAATTTTTCAAAAGAATGAGTTATATCGGCGGAGAATCAAAGACCACCAGACAACCATTACTGTTGTTGAAAGTTTGGATGACTACTCAGGAAACTACTCAAAGAGGAAACTTACATTTGCCCCAAGTTCAGACAATTGTTTGAACAAATGGAGTAGGACCTCTACCGGGAAAGGTGAACGAACCAATCAATTTTTTAGAGGAAGTGAGAGGCGAAATCAAGGTCTGACTTGCGATAAAAAATTTAATGGCAAACTAGGACTTGAGAAAAATGGCATTGGCTTTCGGAATATTGCTCCTAGTTTCTAAAGCACAAAGAATCAGGGGGTCAGATCACAAAGTAGTGCTACAATCCCATCTCTTGTGTTTCTTTGCGAGGAACCCCATAGAGTTGTTGAATGCCCACATAGAGGAGCTTTAAGTACTTTATGCTCATTGTAAGAGGAAGAAAATACCTAAAAGTAGGACGCTAGAGATGCATCAATTATGGGGGCCCTAAAGTTCCTTGGAACCATAGGCACCCAGGCGGTCTCACAGAAGGACAAAACAAGAAATGGACTAATGTATGTAGATGTGGTGATGAATGGAAAGTCTTGTAGGGCCCTCATTAATACTGGAGCAACAGATAATTTTGTAATAGAAAATGAGGCCATAAGGCTGAAGCTTCAGGTTGGACAAGCTGGGGGTAAGATCAAAGTTGTTAACTCAGCAGCCAAAGAGATTATAGGCACTGCGACCATGATTCCAATAAGAGTTGGCCTGTGGACAGGGAATATCAATTTTACGGTGACTCCCATGGATGATTTTGACATGGTGTTAGGGATTGGCTTCTTCAAAGAAAGTCTCGTCGTCCTCATGCCTGCCACCAGTTGTCTCATCTTCCTTAATAGTAAGACACCTTGCATGGTTCAGGCAACAATAAGGCTTGTGAGTGAAAAGAAGATAATTTTAGCCCTTTAATTCAAGAAAGGGATCAAGCAGAATGAACCTTCTTACGTGGCTATTCCCATTTTAGGAAACTAGAATGAGATGCGGGAGTTCCCAGACAAATAGAGCCAGTATTAAGGGAATATATTGATATCATGCCATAGAAATTACCTAACACCTTGCCCCCACAAAGAGAGGTAGATCACAAGATTGAGCTATTTACTAGAAGGGAAACCGCCCGCTAGAGCTCCATATAGAATGGCTCCTCCAGAATTAGTGGAGTTGCAGAAACAGTTGGATGAGCTTCTGGAGGTAGGATTCATTCGTCCTTCAAAGGCTCATTTTGGGGCTCTAGTGTTGTTCCAAACGAAACAAGATGGGAGTCTGATATTGTGTGTTGGCTATAGAGCTCTCAACAAGGTGACCATAAGGAACAAGTACCTGATTCCCCTCATTGTTGACTTGTTCGATCAGTTGAGTCAGGCAAAGTATTTCCCGAAGTTTGATTTACGGTCGGGCTATTATCAAGTCCGTATCAAGAAAGGAGACGAACAAAAAACCACCTATGTTACCCGATACGGTGCATTTGAATTTCTTATTATGCCTTTTGGACTAACAAATGCTCTCGCAACTTTTTGTACTCTCATGAATCAAGTTTTCCATGAATACTTGGACAAGTTCGTAATGGTGTACCTGGATGATATTGTTGTTTACAGTGCCACTTTAGAAGAACATCGAGAGCACTTACACCTGGTTTTCAATAAGCTTAAGGAGAATTAACTTTTTCTCAAGTGGAAGAAATGTGCCTTCGGACAATGCAGCATCAAGTTCTTAGGCCATGTGGTGGAACAAGGCCGAATCCGTATAGACAAGGCCAAGATAGAGGCAATTCAGAGATGGAAGACTCCAATTTGTTTAATAAAGCTCAGATCATTCTTGGGACTTACCAACTACAACAGACGATTTGTACAAGATTATTCTCAACAAATCTTGTCCCTCATAGAATTGTTAAAAAAGGGAAACTAATGGAAATGGACTTAAGAATGTCATGACGCATTTGAGAATCTAAAGTAGAGACTATAACAAGAAACAGTGCTAGCCTTCCCATATATGACAAAACCTTTTGAGGTACAAACAGAAACATCAAACTTTGTATTAGGGGGAGTATTCATGCAAGAGAATCACCCTGTATCCTTTGAGAATAGGAAGTTAAATGACATGGAGCGGTGGTATACAACACAGAAAAAGGAGTTATTGGCTGTAATTCATTATCTTTGGGAATGGAGACATTACTTGTTGGGATCCAAGTTTGTAGTTAAGACCGACAATATCGCGGTTAGCCATTTCCAAACACAACCTAAATTAACTTCAAAGCAAGCTAGGTGGAAAGAATTTCTGGCCAAGTTTGAGCTAGTGTTCAAATATAAGATGGGAAGGTCCAACCGAATGGCAGATGCACTAAACAGAAAAGCAGAATTGGCGGTGGTAAGCCAGTTGACCTATCTCTTAAGGAGCCAAGTTACCACTTCTTTGAGAGACAATATCAAACTCAACCTTAATAAAGACCCACAAGCCATGACATTGGTAGAGTTGGCCAAACAAGGAAAGACTAGACAGTTCTGGTAGGAAGATGATTTGTTATGGATAAGAAAACAACAGTTATATGTTCCAAAAGCAGGACAATTGCGGAAACTACTATTGTAAGAGTGTCATGATATACTATGGGCAGGTCATCTAAGGTGGCACTGCACTTTCGCACTCTTACAACAAAATTATTATTAGCCCTAGATGAAGGAAGACATGAGGAAATATACAAAAACTTGTCTAGTTTGCCAACAAGACAAAGTAGAGAAACAGAAACCGGTGGGATTATTACAACCTCTACTAATACCTCAATGCCCATGGGAAAGTGTCTCCTTGGATTTTATCACAAGTTTGCCAATAGTGGGGGAGTGTGACATGATCTTGGTGGTTGTTGACTACTTCTTCAAGTATGAGACTTTCATTGTTATGCCAAAATACTATTAAGCAGAAACAACAACTTGAGCATTCTTCAAACATGTGGTCAAGTATTGGGGTGTTCCCAAGAGCGTGTCAGTGATAGAGACGAGTGATTTATAGGATCATTCTGGTCAGAGTCATTCTGTCTCTTGGGATCCCAACTAGACATGTCAACTAGTTATCATCCCCAAATTGACGGCTAGATAGAAAGATTCAATAGCCTCTTGGAAGAATATATGCGAAACTTCGTCAATTCTAGCCTCAAGAATTGGCCATCTTTACTTCATGTGGCCCAATTTTGTTTCAATTGTCAAAAGAGCTCCAATACTAACAAAAATCTTTTTGATATTATTACAGGTCAACAATATCTAGTGTCCTATACTTTTGATGTACCATACAAAGGCAAGAACCCGAAGGCCTACCTTTTCACAAAAGAGTAGAAGCAGAATGAAGAGATTACAAGAGCACATCTAGAGAAAGCCACCCAGAGAATGAAGAAATGGGCCGATGAAAATCGACGACCTCAATAATTCAAAATGGGAGATATGGTGATGGTGAAGCTATTACCATAACAATTATGGTTTCTTCGCAACCGAGATAGAAGATTGGTGAGGAGATATGAAGGTCCAATGCCTATTGTTGCTAAAGTGGAACAAGTTTCTTATAAGATTGAGCCACCAGAGTGGATGCAAGTTCATCATGTGTTCCACGTCAGCAACTTGAAGCCATATCATCAAGAGAAGGAAGATGCCAACTACAACAAAGCAATCAGACCGACCATCAGCAAACAACCACCAACCAACAAAGAAGTGGAAAAGATTTTAGCAGAACGCATGCAATCATCTAACTGGCGACAATTCAAATAATACTTAGTCAAGTGGAAAGGCCAAAGCGATAAGGAGACTACCTGAGAAAAAGCCGAAGACTTATCCTCTTTGAGCCCATAGATCGACACCTTTTAAGACTCAGTCGACGAGGACGTCAACTATTTGAGTGGGGGAGAGTGTAAGGGGAGGCAACTTGCAATGGGGGAAAAAATCTTGTAATGAAAGGGCGAAACAATATTTTCAAAAATAATTTTATTTTTGTAATTTCAAGGGAGTGATGGCTAGAACATATCAATGTCTCCTCCTGTCAGGTCTCAACATGCCCCTTAAGCTCTTTAGGGATGAGTGACTAGTCACCTATTGGACTAGTTGCTCAGATCAGATAGTTGACTGGGCCTATTCACCTTGTGGGTTGCCCCCCTACCCACACGAACGTTTTATAATGGCTTAGCCATCTTTGTAATGCTCAATCATATATTAATAAAATGCTAGTCTGATTTCTACTCATTTCTGTATCTTTCTTTATGTGGTTATGTCTCTTTGATTGTGTTTATGTGTTATCTTGATTACGCTATTATACCAAGCTTGCAAATGTTATCGGTTATATGATCGTTAGCCCAAATTTAACTCATATCTCATCTTATATGCAGAATTAGCGAAATAATCATTGGCTAGCTTGCTTGAACGCGACCCAAGTGAGCTCCATACGATCCCAAGTATGGGGCCTATGACACTTTGTACGTGATTATTAAATATTAAATTCGTTATTAATTATTATTTGATTTTTATGTAATTTTTTTATTTTTTATTAATTTGTTTCATCTTATTATAATATTTTTATTCATAGTGAATTATAAGAGTGTATGTTTATCTCAAATTCTATCAATTTGTCAATTTGTCCATTATTAAGAGTCGTATATAAAATAGAGGTAGTAAGTATTTTATTATTTCAGTAATAATAAATTATAGTGATGAATTTATAAATGTTTTTATTATAATTTGATTGTTTATCACTTTAAACTTTATTGTTCATTATTATTAATTTGATTATTCATCATTTTGAAATTGATTGTTTATCGCATGTTCATCACTTATAAGTTTAATATTTATATTTTAATTGTACATCATTTTGAAGTT
Source organism: Balakata baccata (assembly GCA_949630135.1). Lineage (NCBI taxonomy): Eukaryota > Viridiplantae > Streptophyta > Magnoliopsida > Malpighiales > Euphorbiaceae > Balakata > Balakata baccata. Next base: position 208 of record CATIWF010090657.1, on the reverse strand, counting down.
AATTGTTCATCATTTTAAACTTAATTGTTCATTGTATGTTCATTACTTATAACACATTTTTATTATATTTTATTACTTATTAAGTTATTTAATTATTTTATTACTCATTAATATTTAAGTTAATTAATTTAATAAATAATAAAATAAATAAAATAAAATAATTTGAATAATGGATTGTCAATACTATTCACTAATAATTAAATTATTA
>CATIWF010090571.1:0-15307 GCA_949630135.1 Balakata baccata | reverse complement strand
TTTGGTTCCCGCAAAGTGTAGGGGCTGGTTGATCTAAATGAAAATTGGTAGAATGGGTAAAAGGAGGACGATAGCTTCAGATTCAAATTGGATTTGTTGAAGGCGAGTTAATCTAATTTGAATCTTTTGAGCAAGTGTAATTGTGACCTTGTGGTTCTATTCTTCCAGCCTAATTCTATTTAGTTTGGTGAAATCATGATGAAAATTTGGTATTGAGTTTGATGATGAGGAAGATAAAAGGGGACCAAATAATTAATCTAAGAAAATAATAAAAAATTAATTAATTAACTAATTAATCTTGATTAATATAGAATCGGTGGAAACAAAATTGAGAATGAGAGTTAGTTGGAAACCCGTGACATGTGGGGTAGGAAAGGACTGTTCTTATGTTGGAAAATTATTTAAAAATAGGAGACTTGCAATTGAGGTAGTCTTAGGACAACTATAACTGCAAACTACAAACATAATGATAATTAAGTCAAAGTTTGGTTGTATAAGTCAAATTTTAGTTAATAAAGTTTATTAAATTATGTTAGAAGTGGTTGAGTTAAACAGATAGATCAACTGAACTGAAATTGAGAGTTAAGAGAAAAATATTTCATTAGGCTGAAACATAAAATAAGAATGTAGAATCTAAAATTTAATCTAATTAAATCATAGTTAGGGTAAATAACTAACTAATTGACAGTTTAATTAAGTTAAACTAAGTAATATTAAGTTGAATAATAATAATAATAATAGTAATTAATTATTATTATTATTATTATTATTATTATTATTATTATTCTTCTTCTTTTGGGTATTGAGAGACAGGGGCAAAGGACTATGGGAATTTAATAAAAAAAAAAAATGATGGATAACCTGGTATTAACTGAGAAACCACTGTATTTCTTTCCAAGAAAGATTAAGGTAAAATAAATAATTAAGTCAGTGTCATGTAGTGTGGTTATATTCATAAATATATGACATGATAAGATATTAACATGTGATACAGAAACAGGGAATACAGAATGTAATAGTAAGCAAGGAAACATTAGAAAAAGTTAAATAAAGTGAGTTTAGTAATATGAATGCTGGAAGATAATTATATTAGGCATACGTATATGTTGCATGATTTTAATAGGCAATTAGCTGAACTTTGAATTATACTTTGGAAATTCAAATTATAAGCTATAAATTAGATGATTTATGGAATTGTTGATTTAATTGATATTGTGATTAATATGATACAAATGTCATGTGATATGCAATATGGAAATAATAAATTGTATTGATAAATGCCATAAATTGTTTATATATTTGGGCTTAATATCTATATGCAGTGACATGTATACTGGACATTTGTAAATACATATTTAATGATACAGTGGCATGAATTGCTATGAGTTAGGAAAGAGGAAATATTTTATCGAAGGACTTATTGATTTGGGATTATGAAAAATATTAAATATATGTGTCATGCATTATATGAAGCATGAGTAATAGAAAATTTATTGGCAACTGCAATATAAAAATTTAAAGTTACTGGAAATATTATATAAATGAAATGATTGGATATGAATGTGTTGTTGCGTGTAATTAACGTGAGCAAGCCAATAGATTAGTTTATACTGGAATTAGGTGGACTTGCTGGCATGACAACATGGTTATTTAGTTTCGGCTAGAATATAGACTTTGATAATGTAGATTTCTTTGACCATATTATTTAACTTTGGTCGATATAGTAAGCTCTGATCATGTGTTTATCTTCGGTCGATATATGCTATTTCGGTCATATAATGACTATAGTTGAAGTAGATGGCTTTAGTTCGAATAAATAAATTATAGTCTAAACGCTTTTATTATACGGATACCCCTTGTATTTTCTAACATCTAATATATGTAATTTAATTTATGGGCAAAGACAACAAGGCAGGTAAAAGCATATTTGACTTTAGAATGCCATTATGTTTATTATTATAACATGATATATAATGACTTAATATCAATACATGAAGTATATGTTTTGTTACCTTATAAAGATGGTATGTTGAAAAGTTATGTGCATTTATCTTTTATCATTTTTATATGACCTATAAAGATTAGAAAATTTTAGGTTACATATGTATTTTACTGTTTTTCTTATGAATTACGTGTTATAAATATATGAAATTTTTTTAACTAAATAATATATTTGACTATTTTTATAAAACTTGCACCATTGAGTTAAAATTTAGTGTATCAGTTATTTTTTTCTCACGTAGGTATAATTTTTAAGATGGAAGCGGAATATAGATAGTCAAGAGTGTATATTCAGTGGTTCCACCAGAAGAGAGGGGCAATAACAGTAGCAAATGTAGACATATCATGCTCATGAAAGTAAATATTATATGCATCATGAGTATTTTCAGATTAAGTTCGTAAATAAATTATGTTCTTATTTATGGTAAGTAAACGTTCGTACAGTTTTGTGAATGTAAATAGGGTACATTTGTTCTTTTCATGAGTAATGTATATTATATGTCAATAAGTCATGCATGGACATATCAGTTAGTACGAAGATACCATTTTACTCGACTGAAGTATGGAAGGGTAAAGGGGTGTTAAATACACTAGTTGATCATTTTATTTTTAGAAATATATTATAAAGTCTCTTAAATTTGATTAATTTAATACACTAGATAATCATTGGATTAATTTTTTCCATTACATATAAATAAAATGTTAAATTTACTTTTTTTTTGTCTTAAAAAATATGAAAACAATTTTAATATTATCAACTTTATACTAAAATGTCAAATTTGTTATTATTTTTTAATATTATATTTTTTAAATTAACAAAATATCAAATTTTTTAAAAAAAATAATAGTATTTTTTATATTTTTTTAGTTAACTAAAGTAATATTCTAGTTACCAACGTAATATTTTATTTAAAAGTAACAAAAAAATTTTTTTAGTTATTATGTATTTCTAAAAATAAAGACCGACTAATATATTCGACCAATTAAATATCATGTAATAATAATTCATCCAATATAATTCGATTGAGTATGGAAGTGATCTATTAATTTGACTTGGAATGGGTCTAATGATAGTAAAGTTAATTAATTTTTTAATCCCTAACTTGTTAAATGGAATTTCCTATATAAACTTCACAATTGGGTGTTATGTAAACGGCCAAAGCCTTAGCAAGTAATTAACCAAAGTTTTTTTTTGATAATCCTTTTCAAGAAATTGCAGATATGGAAGTTCAAATCATCTTTAAAGAAATTATCAAACCCTCTTCTCCAACCCCAGAACACCTAAGAAACTACACTCTTTCTCTCCTGGATCAGCTAGCACCTCCTGTTTACGTCCCCATTATTCTCTTTTACAAGTCCACCGGTGAAAATTCCGCCGGAAAATCCAACCACCTGAAACATTCCTTCTCAGAAATACTAACCCATTTCTACCCTCTGGCTGGACGAATAAAAGGTAGCTCTTCCATTGATTGCAATGACGAAGGTGCTTTGTTCATCGAAGCCCATATTGCTGGAGACATGTCTATGGTGCTTCAGGATCCTGAGATACATCAGCTTCAAAAGCTATTACCCTACAATCAACATGAGATAAGCTTTGATCAGTTAATCCTGGCAGTTCAGGTGAATCATTTCGATTGTGGTGGAATGGCGATAAGTATTTGCATTTGGCACGTAATTGCTGATATATCAGCAGTAGCATCCTTCGCTACAAGCTGGGCAGCAGTGGCCTGTGGTGCCGGTGCTACCGATGATCTTAACGGTGTGATATATGATTGCACATCCATATTTCCTCCACAGGATATTCGAAGCTTCTCGCTGCATAGTTTCGTGAAGGAAGAATTATTAAGCAAAAGTATGATCAAAAGATTCGTGTTTGATAGTTCAAACATAGCAGCTTTGAGAGAAGAAGTAGGAAAAGGACCGTGGTTGGATTGGCCGACGCGGGTTGAGGCGGTGGCCGCCCTCATTTGGAGGGCAGTTTTGGATTTAACAGGAGAAGAAGATGAAGATACGGAGATAAATGCCGCAACAATCACAGTTGGCCTGCGCAAAAGAATGATTCCACCATTGCCACCACTATCACTGGGGAACATATATCAAGTTGTGATGGCAAATTGCTCAAAGAGAGATCAGAAACTGCAGCAAGAGTATAATGGATTGGCAGGAAAGATTCATGACTCAATAGGCAGTATGAAGGATGATTATGTGAGGAAGATTCATGCTGGTGGAGGGTACTTTAAATTTCTGAGGGAAAAGGGTGAGGAGCTTGGGAGGAACCCTAATCTGATGAAGGTTTTTGGGTTCAGTAGCTGGTGTAGATTTCCATTCTATGAGGCTGATTTTGGGTGGGGAAAGCCTATTTGGGTAGGCACTGCTTTGAAGCTTTATAAGGTTGCTATTTTCATTGACACAAAAGATGGTAAAGGTATAGAAGCATGGGTGTCATTGCCTAAGGAAGATATGTTAAAATTTCAACAAAATCCTCGTATATGTGCCTATGCTTCCTTCAAGGCTTTAGAATAAACTCTTAAATACTAGACTGTTAAGTATGATTAACTGATGATCATCTATGCTTAGTATATATTTTTAATAAAAATAATATGCTTAATAAAAAAAATTTTCTTATCAAAAAAGAAAAAAATCTATGTTTATTATATATGGGGAGAGGAAACGATTGGTTGTATTGAAAATTTACACCTATAGATGCTTCTTCTGTCCATATAGGTTTAATGTTTATAATTTCATTGTTATGAGTGGTAAAAGTGTATTATTATTTAATTAGATTAAAAGTTCCAAACATTTTCGACTATGTATTCGGTTTAAAAAAATGTTTTTTTCTGACAAAAAATTTTTATTTTAAATTTTTTAGATTTTTTAGAGAGAAACAAATATTTTTTTTCCCAAAAAGCATATTTAGAAACTAATGCAGTTTATAAAAAATTAATTAATTAAAAAAATTTAAATCTACTTTTTTAATCAATTACAAGTTTGGGAAAAAAAAATGTAAAACTCACACGAATTATTTAAAAAACTCTTATAATCTTTAACCAAATTTGCTACGGCTAATTCCCTTAAATCTCTTTTTTACCGATACATAATAGTAATCTCAAATACCCATCAAATTTTTACTTGCCATTTTTAAATTTAGAATCCTTTCGTGCATATATCTTCATGATCAATTGTTTTAACTCTCTCTCTATATATGAGTATGGCTTTAAGTTTCGAAGATTTACTTAAAGAAGAAGAATTGAACATCAATTAATTAATTAATTAATTAATTAATGTTTCTGGACGATTAATATGGACCAGTTGTTATACTGTCACCGTTTCATGAGAACTACCTTCTAACTTCACAGTTTACCTCTCAAGAAAAGATCTATTCGGTTTCGGTCAAGTTGAGAATCAATGAAACTTGAAATTTCTGAAACAAAAGCAGGGTTGTAAATTAATTAATAAGTAGTTTGCAGTCAATGAGATTAGTTGTAGTTGACAAGATTATAAATAATACACAATTTGTAATACAATAACTTGTTGAAGTGGGAAAACTCCGTGAGAGCGTAAGTCATCGACAAATAAATAAAACTTATTGGCAATTCTTGTGATTGGAGCAATAAAATTCTATCTCATGAAAAAACACTAGTACGGAAAAATATCTTTTATGGCTGTAATTTTTTATTTTTTGAGAAAGTTACAAATGAAAGAGTCAGAAAAATCGGTTGAAATAATATATATTTTTTAATTTTTATAAAGATTAATTATTTTATATATTACATCCATACTATTTTCGAAAGAGACTGCTAACAGTAAAAAATTTTCAATTTCAACAATTAATTACAATAACGTACATTCTATTTACTACTAATTTTTCTAATAGCCACATATAATATTCCTCATAAATATTTTTTGTACTAGTGAAAAGATCTTACAAGTTACAAATTAGACTTTAATTACCACCTACGAGTTGAACTATGACAGCAAAGTGATGTTATGTGTTTCGGTAAGATTCTGTCTTTGTTTAGCAACTTGAAATTTTTAAAGGATTTTAGAAGTTTTAACTTCTGACATTTTGCATTATACTTGGAACCTGATCAGCAAGTTTTCTAGCAGTTGACCGTTAAGTTGATCAATTTTTTTTTTTTTTTTATAAGTAAAAATGTCGGACAAGAGATTTAATTAAATTCAAAACCTGTCATTAGGTTACCATTTATTAAGCTAAAGCTACTCTCTTTCTTTATTTTTATTGGGTCAACAAAAACCAGTTCACTAACTCAAATTTTGATTTAAATTAACACTATTTCGTTGGATAAAAGAATAATTAGTTGTTAATACATTGAAGAGTGAGCACATGTATATAGCAACAGGTAGTATTATGCTAATAGATTTGAATTACTTTATTGCAATAACGTAATTTGAAGTTCAAGTTTACCATGAACCAGTAGCTTAGGTTTTTGTTCTTTTTTTCGTCCAATTTAATAAGCATTTTTGTTAAATTGAGGTATTTATGATATTCCAGGTAAACTTTCATTTGTTGGTCTATCGTTATATATACTAAACTTAATTATAAAACAATAAATCTTTAAAATTTAGGAGGAAACATTTTATTATTTTAATGGGTATAACCGAAATGAATTTAAATTAATGAACAATCGAAACAACAAAAAATTGCATAATAAACCTACTAAATACAAATTTAAATTACAAAAAATTAATAACAATAATAATAACATAAAAACTTAAATCCAATATGGGTGTAAGTGAGTCAGAGTTCAAGATTTTCAATGGCATTGAAATTAGATAGATAGTGAGGCAAATTGAGACTAGCTCATAAATGGGCTTGATACTTGAGAGCACACTGTAAACTGTCGGGTCACGTGATCCACAAAAAAAATTTTAAATACTTTAATTTATAACGGTATTATAATAAGTGATCTCAATTGTTTATAGTTATATCATTTTATATGTATAATCATATAATTAAGGTTGTAAAAATCAGTCCGATCAATGAATCAGAAAAGTCAGGAGATCATAAATTTAAGGTCGAATCGGTCTATGTAGTATTTTAATAAAATATAACATGTCTCATAATATGTCTTACACATAATAACAATAGAGAATAAATTATTGGAAATCTTTTCTAGTATACAAAAATAATATAACATATCTAATATTATATTTTTTATTTTTTTAAAAAAATTATATTTCATATATTTGTATAACTAAACATTTAATTAATTATTAAATGTAAAAGTAATCAGCCAAAATTTTCAAATTGTAAAAAAAAATTAGTATAAAAAAGAAGTAAGAAAAAATGTAAAAATGAGTAAACAATCTCACATAGAAAAAAACTAAGAATGAAGATAACATATTATTTTATAAATAAAAGTGAGTTAATTGTTTAAAAACATATTTATTTTGACTAATTTGATTAGTTTATAGTTAATTTATATAGTTTTGCGGTCAATTTTTTAGTTGAACCGGTTGAATTAGCTATATTGAACCAAATTTAATAATTAAAATTTATTTGCAAAAAATAAAAAAAACAGAAAAACCGATCAAAACTAGTTGGATCGCCAATTTTTCTATCAGGTTGTTTCCTCTGGTTTTGGAGGTAAAAACCACACGGTCTAAGGGCGGTTTTCCGGTTAAACTGGCCGGACCGGTTTTTACAACCATGCATATAATCGTTATGTTTTGATATATAATTGTTACTAAATATATGTTATTTTATATATATAATAATATAATTGCTAGCAATTATACATATAAAAGTAATTTTACTAATATTATTTATCAATTATGAGTAACTCTAATGTAAATTTTTTTTCAGCTACGCCACTACTTAAGAGCATAGATCATGATTCAAATTAAAAAAAAGATTTTAAATGCAAAAATATCTAAATAATGAAGTTTTTTATATAGTATTTCCAAATTTCAAATAAACGTGTTAATTAATAAAATACATAGTCTATAGTTATAACTTGGTTAACAATGCATGCGGAGTATATTAGAAAAAATTTTCGAATTTAAATATCACTATATGTATAATTAGAAAGAAATGAAAAATCTGTTCTGTTTCAAACAATAAAACAGACGAGAATATACGTAGTTACGTTTAAAAAAAGAAAAACACATGGCCCCATCAGCCACACTCAGTAGCACAATAAGCCTCATTCTCAGGCTTATCCGAATTGGCACATGGTTTTGTCGCCAAAAAGCGTACGGAATACATTAAACCATGAATAGAGTGGTTCATGAATGTATAAACTCGAAACAGTTGGACAGTGAATGGAACTCAAAAGTTTGGTTTTCCGGTCGAGACTATGACTGATCAATAAGGCCAATATAGCCGACCCACATGTGGTATTGCAGTAGTGGCCTATACCAGCATGTGCCTCCCTCTCTGCTTATTCTTTTGTTACAGTCCCTTTGCTCCCAAATCATCATTTCAGTAAAATGGTTAACAAATAAAAAATTCTTTTAATAAGAAGTATCAAATTTTAACTGTATTTTTATAATTTAAGAGATAGCACTTTTTTCCTTAAATAATCTTATATAAAATTAATTAATGAATGAAAGAAACTTAAGAAAAACATCACTTCTCCTTTAGCTTTATTTGGATTAGGACAACGAGAGGAACACACTGCTTGCTAGCTTCAATCGTGATCCACATTTTCTGTACCATCCATTTCCCAAGAAAAAAATTAAAAAAAAAAAAAAGCCTGGGGTCCCCTCTTTCGTTTCGAGACCGAATTTTCAAAAGAGAAATATTGCTTAAACGAAGTGTACACATATATATTAAGCCAAAGAAAAAATTTCATATCTACAAGTGAAATTAAATTAGAATTTTTCGTTGATTTAGTCTATTTTGAATTGGATTAAGTTAAAATTGGTAATGCAATAAATTTTGAATGCAGCTGGCAGCTGATAGTTGTTGGCTGATTAATATAGATGTTCAGTAAAACTAATTAAACTGCTGCGGTTAGAATATAAAATTATCAATAAGGATATAATTTATATTATTTAAGGTATATTTATTTTTATATGAGGTATAAGTAAATAAAATAATTATTTTATATAATTATATACTATAATTAAGATTATAAAAATAACAAAATTTAATTAATTATAAATAAAAATTTTAAAAGTATATATATATATATATATTTATAAATGAATTTAATAAATTTAATATTATTTATACTTAATATATTAAATAATATATAAATTAGAAATATATTATATACTTTTTATTTAAAAATAAATAATATTACTAATTTAAATATTATTTATAATATTTTTATATTTGTAATTATAAATAATTTATTGATTGAAAAATTCAATTTGGAGGAAATAAGCATTCTATAATTAATAAAATATCTAATTTACAAATTAAATTGAATCAATTGGGAAAAAGCTCCAAAATGGAACTTTTTAAAACAGTTAGAAGTGTTTGTATATCGGATTGGTACAAATTAGACATAATATTCAATCCAATCTACAGTTTACAGAATAAAAAATTTTTCATCCAACCTAATCCATAAATGTATAAAAATCAATTTAATCTAATCCACAATTGCAGGTTGAATTGGATTGATTTGCAATTTAATTCTATAAATTTTTTTATATTTTTTTAATAATAATAGTAATTTCTCACAAACAAATATCGATAGTGTCCTACAAACATTTAATTCACATTTTAAGTCTTATTATAAAAATTACAATAGAAATTTTCTAAAATAAAATATAACAACAAATTATAATCAAATTACCTCATTGAAGGTCAATATCACTAAAAATTCAACATAAATGAAACTATAAGTAGAGCTTACAATAAAAATAAATACATAAAATTCAGATTTTTTAAAGTTAAATTAAACATAAAAAAATAAAAATATCAACTACTTCTTTAGTCATTCAATATTTATTATCATCTTCCTCTTCAACTTCAACATTAATTGTTAACTGTACTATGCCTACAAATTTCTATAAGAAAATAGAGTGTTAGAAAATGTGCATTAAAAAAATAATTTTAAATTTTTGGAAAAAAATAAAATTCGTTACCTTATACGATTTCTTCAAATATTTCTATGTCATCCAATATTTCTTGAAAATCAAAAGGGATAGAAAATGTGCATCAAAAAGATAATTTTAAATTTTTGGAAAAAAATAAAACTCGTTACCTTGTACGATTTCTTCAAATATTTCTATGCCATCCAATATTTCTTAAAAATCAAGAGGGATAGTATCAAACCGCAACTAATTTTGTGCACACACAAGAGCCTCCACTGATTTAGGAGCCAATGAACTTAAAAATTGATCAATAATTCTTCCGCTTGTACTAAAAGGATTTACCGTTGAAATTGAAATTGCCAAGACATCTCTTGTAATTTTTGAAAGGATAGAAAATTTTGAAGCATTAAGCTTCCACCAATCTAATATGTTGTATCTTTTAATCAATTATTCACAAGATTCCATCAAATACCTACATAGCTCCGTTTTATTATTAACCTATGATTCATCCACTAATTTTTTTAGAAATGCATCATCCATGTCACCATTCTCATCATCAATTGGAATTATATTTATAAAATGTAAGAATTATACATTTATAAATAATTTATTAATTTTTCTAATTATATAATATATTTTTATATAAACAAATATAATTATCACTTTTACCTTTTTAATAAGATAATAATAAATGTAAAGATATATTACGATAGATTAAAATTTAGAAAAATTTATAATTTTAAATTTGCATTATCAATATAAAAAATCTATGTAAATAAATAAATATTTATAATATTGGCCATATATATATATGGATTGTGCGGATTGGTTTCGAATTTAAATATAAAAAATTCAATTCAATCCACAAAATGCGGTTTGAAAAAAATACAAATCAATCCAATCCACAATATTTTTTAAACTGCGATTTAATGGCGGATTGGCTCAAATTGATTCGGTTTGGATATATTGGACAATTTATGAACACTTCTACAAACAACAGCTGATTGACATTAAAATCAGCTATCAGTTGATGCTTAAAAAATCTTACTAAATACATTGGCTCAGCTGCTAGAAGTTCAAAAAACTATCAGTTACTTCTAACAGCCGAACTAAATAACCCCTTGGTCTAATCAGAGCTGTAAGATTGAATTTTCAATCAAACTCTTATACTAAAAAAATTGAATTTAAAATGCTTAACTCTTGATTATTAAGAGTTTATTATTATATATACCAAAAAGAAAAAGATTTGTAATTATACTATTAGATAAATTGTTATTTGGGTTTCAAAAAAAAAAAATAGATAAATTGTTATTTAAGATATGTTTGATAAAATTCCATACATATATATTCAATGCTTAAGAAAGAAATGAAATAAAATGTACCCATACATATTCATACTGTTTATTGTTACAACTTGCTGATAGTACACTAACCACCTACATTAATTCTTGCGGCTTAGACACATTAATTATTATAAAGAATACGGTAGCAAATAATACATATTAAATCTAATTAACTAAACAAAATTCAAGAGTAAACAAAGATCACTAAAAGTAGTTTGCAGACAGAGGGGATGGAAGCTAGCTAGCTTTATGTAGCTAGATAATACTGATGAATAACTAAGGAGAGTGATTTGGATTATCAATAGGAGGGAGAGCAGGCAATACAAGCAAGCAAGAGAATAGCAGAGGAAGCACCATCGTCTTCAAGATTGGAGCCACTTCTCTTGAACTTACATGTTTTGCCTTTGTTACATTGTATCATCTGCTTCTGCTGATATTGCTGATACCTATACTGCTCTCTCCCCTCCTTTCGCTGCTCTTCTTGCTGCTGCCTTTTCTTCATCTTCTTAATTTAGTCGATCGGACACTTAATTCTTTTTAGGCAAATTTGGATGTGTACATGGGAAAACACTCCTTCATATGCTACTCCTTTTATAGCCCATTCCTGTGCCAAAATTGCCCTTTGATTTCTTCTCATACAACTTACTTTGTGGGACTATGCCACCCTCTAAAATTTAAAATATTTTAATTTATACTTTTTAAGTATTAATTAATTATAAATTACTAGCATTGCAACCATGGACTTGGTATTATATACTATTCCAGCAAGAAGTTGCTGGCAATTTGGAGCATTGGATTCTGTTTGAAATGATTATTCATGTATTATATTATCAGGATAATATATGAATTTTGTTTTTTTTAATTTGGTATTTAGAGTTTGTCTTAAAGAGCAGCGAAATACTCATTTAAGAGATAGCTACATCTCCAACTGAACTCAATCTTGAAACCTCTAATTAAATCGGAAAAATTTTGTATCGACTTATTTATACGATAGGTGATAACAACTTTTGTTAAGCAAAAATTAGTAACAAAAATCATAGAATATAGTCTCCTTTTAAGTCTACTAAAACATATGTTGAAAGAGGAATAATATGGTATCAAGCAAGCAACTACCAAGACAATGATTAAGATTGGATTTGTAGGCTAAAACACAAGGAAAAATCAAATCAATTAATGTATGCGATGGGTAGATGGGTGAAATTGTAGTATTTTGCAACTATAAGCCCCGAAAACGGCAAGAGATAAAGCCCAAGCATTTGGTTTGTCGTTTTCTTAACATCATGTGCAAAGCCATGTGACCATGTGTTAATGTTCTCATCCTCTTTTATGATGACCCGTCTCCTCAGGACCCCATATGATTTTCCCTTTCTATTCTTCTCTATTTAAATTATTATTTTTTTAATAACAATTAATCAACCATAATTAGTCCAGCTTACTTAAAAATCAATTAGTTAATTTTTAATAAAAACCTTATAATTGAAATACATTTTTCTTCTAAAAAATCAAAGAGATGGATTTGTTGTGATCAGAAAGGACAAATATGAGCCCATAATTCTTAACATGAAGGGGCCATCATAGTTTGAGAAAATGGGATGTTTGCCATCCCAATAACAGACTAATCCCTTTGGGTTTGACACATCCATTGCCTTGTTTTATTGTTTTCTGAAAATATAATACAGATTCCATGTATATAAAAAGAATGATACTGTCTTTAGTTTTCTGCCAAATTTGTAGGGCACCCCATCCTTATTCAGTTTTCCATGTTACCTTAGTTTCCCACTCAATCTTAGTTAAACATATAAATTTTTTTTTTCAAAAATACTTTTTTTTTTACAAAATAAAATAATTTTATTCATTCAACCTAGCAATACGTCAATAAAAACAGATATAAATCTATTAAAAATTGTGAAAGATGAAACAATGGAAAAATTTACAGTACCTAGATTAATAGCATAATAAATCGGTTTAAAACCTACAAATTTGATAATACTATAATACTATAGTGATTAGAATACATATAATTCCAATTCTGCAACATACGAACGACTATAATCTAATTTATTATCTCTGTTGGATCAAAGATATTTTGTTTGTCTGTATCATCTATACACAAATACACCACAACAAAATGCTGTAACAAAGCGATAAAACTAAACGCCGCAATAAGACAATGAAATTATGAAAAACAAAACAATCAAAATAAAAAATAAAAACAAAGAAATGTGAAAATAACTACTTATTTTATAAACAAATTAATAAAAAAAGATGTACATGAGTGATTTGAGGCTAATAATGACAAAAAATCACGCGGCCTTACTAAGCAAGATAGTAACTAAAGAAAGAAGAAGGAAAAAATTGAAAAAACAAGAGGTTAGGGTAAAAATACCTTTACTTTTTTCTTCTCATTTTTATCAAATTATATTTTTTAATTTTATCTTTTTTTTTTTTCTTTCATATTCCTTTTCCTCTTCTTCTTTCACCGTCCAAACACATAAGAGAGAAATACAGTGAGAAAGGTCGGAAAACTGTGATTGAATTCTGCCGGCGAATTCTAATTTTTCCATGCGAACCACTTTGCAACGGATTAAAGCTTTGAATAGTTAAAGAAGTATAAATGCAGGTAACACTTACATATGTGTTGGCATAACTTGAGCAATTTCCCGAGTACAATGATTATTAGATGAACCCTTCCTAGTTGAATCGTCTTTTTCTAGGAGCACGAAAATCCACCACATCCACATATAAGCTCTTGAAGTGTCGTTTCCACAGTAATATCCATTTGGGACTCTGAGTTTATTACTGTTGCAATGCTTGAGAAAGAATCCCCATCATCAACTGAGATATTTGAATCATAATTCTAGATCAAGCTGATAAATGTGTGATATACCTTGAGTAAATTTTTAGTAGATTTCTAGTAAATTTTTGATAATTTTAACTTTCACTAAATTTTTGATAAATTTTGTATAGATTTCTGGTAAATTTTGAATAATTTCAACTTTCACTAATTTTTCAATAAATTTTGAATAAATTTTAGATAAATCTCTATAAACCTTGGATAGATTTCTGGTAATAGACTTTAGATATATTTTTGATATATGTTAGATTGACTTTTGAATAAAATTATTTTTGTAATATTTTTAGATGCTTATAGTAGATTTGAAAAAACTTTAAATATAAACTTTTTCATAATATTTAAAAAAAATTTATATTTTTTAAAATTTTCCAAAAAACTAAAAAGAAAATGACATGAATAACCATGCTAAAAAGGCAAATTACACAAAAGTGAGCCCTTACAACATATTTATGTGAATGGCCCATCAAAATTCCAAAAACTCAAGAATAGGAATAGGCGCGATTGCTTAAATCACGAAATCCAGGCGAATAAAACGGTTATGAAATATTGAGAGATCTTGTTTCTGATAATAACAAATTATTACTTATATTTAAATTGAAATCTAACTACCAAAACTTATACAACATCCCAAACCTAAATAATACTTTCATGGAGCAGCCACAAATATCTATATTAACATTATGGAATTGCAGAAGATATAAACACTAAACGAGACAGTAGAAATTCAAAATCAGTGTCAAAAAGTGAGACAATAGATTAAAAAAATTGTTCCTAAATCTATTGGTATGTATCTGCATCGCATATTTTGGATTTTGTGTAGTTGACAATGAAGATTGAAATTGATGGTTTTTTTTTTTCCAAAAAATATGAATAAGAATGAAAACATATCATTGATTATGGTAAATCATTACATTTGATACATATACTTTACAGATAATCAAACATTACACAAACATGGCTATATTTTTCAATTAAAAAGGAGTTAAAAGTATAGAGAAACAATTAATAAGGTTTTACAAATGTGTGTGAACAGAACTGACATTTTTATGCACATTCATTAAAGGATTGCCCAGAAAACTTATATGTACGATATATGATG